>PVLC010005232.1:9398-78166 GCA_004027655.1 Graphiurus murinus
TTTTTTTTTTTTTTTTTTGTTTGTTTTTTTTTTTTTTTTTTTTTTTTTTTTTTTTTTTGCGGTACTGGGGATTGAACTCAGGGGCATTCTACCTCCGAGCTATACCCCCAGCCTATTTTTTATTCTTTATTTTGAAACAGGGTCTCACTGAGTTGCAGAGTGCCTCACTAAGTAGCTGAGGCTGGCCGCGAACCTGGATCCTCCGGACTCAGCCTCCCAAATGCTGGGATTACAAGCGTGCACCACCACGCCTGGCTGGGTCTCACTAAGTTATCATGTACTGGCCTTGAATCTGTGATCCTCCTGTCTCAGGCTCCCAAGTACTGGGATTGCAGGCATGCGCCACCACGCCAGGTTCAAAATGGAACATTTTATATTCTGTACATTCTATCACAATTTTCAAAATTCTTGAGTGTGTGCCTGTCCATGCCTTCCTGTAGGAACTGTGAAAAGGTGCACTCCACGTCGTCACGGTATTGAAAGGCGAGCGTGGAAGGGGGGTGGGGGCTCCACCTTTTACTTTACGTACAAGAACAAGCATCACACCTGCAACAATAACACGAGAGACTGTGTACTTTCAACCCGTGACGTCAACGCCCACCCCACACGTTCTCCCGGTAGGGAAGGAGGCTCCCCAGGAGTGGAACGTCCCAGCCCTCCCTCTTCCCATCCTGAGACCTCTGAGCTGCACAGTGGCCCACCAGAGGGCTGGGAGTGGCCCTGTCCCCCTCCCTGTCCACCACAGCCAAAGACGAGGAAGGTCCACCTGGGAACCCCCCCCCCACCACTGAGCCTGGCGGTGCCATCTGCTCAGGACCCTGGACATCCCCACACTGAGCTACACCAGCAGCGCTCTTTATTTTTAAACAGGGTGTTGCTAAGTCACTGTATGCTGGCCTCTAACCTGTGATCCTCCTGTCTGGGCCTCCCAAGGACTGGGATTCCAGGTGTGCACCCCCGCACCTGGCGTAGGAGTATTCTTTCTTGAGCAGAGGAAAGAACACAGGATCTTTCTAGATGTCACGTTATTAGGGGCAACAGCTGCTGCTTTCTGGGTCATTCCCAAAGACCCAGAGAAGCTGCAGAAAGATCGTTTGATCCTTCTTTCTGCCCTCTTGCCCAGAGCCCACCTCCTCAAGCAAACTGAACTCCTCTCGCCCTGGCCACTGAAAGCTTCGTAGCACCTCTCACCTCCTTGAAGTCCACCATGATGGCTAGTCCAAATCTGTCATGTGGTTGCCAGAAGAAGAAGCTTCTCCCCTATGAATGAGCTCCCCTACCTAGCAGAAAAGGAGTGTTGCCACTGTTCTTCCTCTCAGAACTAGAGCCTGTCCCCACATGTGACGGAGAAGCAAGCAAATACCTTCAGTCCAGAGGTGTGATGAGCTTCTCCAGAGAAAGAACCAATAGGGTGTGTGTGTGTGTGTGTGTGTGTGTGTGTGTGTGTGTGTGTACAGCCCCATGCCACATAATGATGTTTTGGTCAATGTCAGGCATATATATAACAGTAGTCCCATGAGATCACATCAATCCATTTCTCAGAACATATCCCTGTTGTTATTAAGCGATGCACTAATTAATGATTTATCATAAGGAATTACAAAACTGATTATAGAAGAACTGACTCACACAATTATGGAGACTCGTGGCTCCAAATCTGCAGTGTGGGCCAGCGGGCTAGAGACTCAAGAGAGCCAATGGTGCAGATGAAAGAGAGCAGCCTGCCAGAGAATTCTCTTTTCCTGGGTGGACGATCAGTCTCTTTGTTCTAGCCAGGCCTTCAACTGAGTAGACAAGGCCCACCCACACTATGGAGGGCAGTTTCTGCTTTACTTGGTCTGTCAATTTAAATGTTAATGTCATCCAGAAACACTTCCCAGAAATACCTGGAATAATGTTTGACCAAATACCTGGACACAGTAGCCCAGTCAAATTGATTGGTAAAATTAACCATCCCAAGTAGATAGCGTGTGATTTTCCAGCATGCAAAGCAATGATTGATATCACTCTTGCTGGGAATATAACCCTGCTCTGTGGAGAAAGGAGTCGGACGCTGGCTCTCCACTTGCCTACTTTGCTGTCTTGGGAAAGTTGCTTAACCTTGCTGTACCTCAGTTTTTAATCTATAAGTTAGAAATAATAACAGTAACCATTTCACAGAGTATTTTGAAGAGCCAGTGAAGTAATACACATACTTTTCTTATCCATGAAACCTAATAAAGGACTAAAGACTAAAAAAATCTATGAGTGAATTATTTATTATTATTATTATTATTATTATTATTACTATTATTATTATTACTTTTGAATTGGCCTTAACACACAAAATAGATTACAACAAACACAACACTAACCTAATAGAATACTAATCCATTGGTCTTTTTAGTTGCTCCATAAATAAATCCAGGTGATTTTCTTAGCTCTAAAAGCCCCCAAGTGATAAAACAAAAACAATTTTTGTCATCATAAATGTTAGATGCTGTAAAAATTAAAACTTTCATATGGCATCAGATAAAATCAACTTAGACTCATGATAGGTCTGAGAAAACTCCTGCCATGCAAAGGAGTTTAATGTTTATAGTATACTCACAAGCAGTTGGAGTTATTTTTAAATTTTAAATTGGGGTCAGGACATGAATAAGCAAATCACAGAACTGCAAATTCAAAACCCAGTACACATGTGAAAAGTTGTTCAAGGTTCAGGCTGTGCAAACTGACATAACAACGACGTCCTATTGTGCACTCATCAGACTGGCAAAAGTGTGGGGTGACTACAGCGTCTGCCAAGGAGACACGGGGAATGCGTGCTTTTGCTCTCACGGAGGCGAGATGGGGAGGGTTGCCATTTGCACTGGATTGCTGCTCTCCCTCCTAGAAATATATCTTATAAAAATAAAAATACTGGTTCCCAAGAATATATATGTGCTGGTCACACAATGGTTCACTGCAACAGACACTGGATTTAACAGAGTGCTGCCTATGTAAAGACAGAGGCGTGGCTAACATCCACCTTAGGCAGTCATGAAACAGGACGCCGCCCTCGGCGTGCGAGGCTGTCTGCTGACTCTGAAGAGTGGGTTTGTATGTTCTGACAGGGAGAGGAAGTCCTCGAAACACTGAGTGAGTAGAAGCAAGAGCAACACGCTTGACATAATCACATTTGTGTTAGAAGAAAATCTCCACACGGGGATGTCGTATCTATGGCCAGGGCCTCTGGGGAGGGTCTGGTGGGGGAGGGGGGAGGACCGGCGAAGGGGCCCTTCTGTTGATGCTCTGCACACCGTTTCTGTGTTTTAACTTTTGCAGTGCAATGTACTTATGTTCCCCTGTATAATTTTTTTTTGTGGTACTAAAAATTTAACCCAGAGGCATTCTATCTTCAAGTTACACCCCAAGCCCAATTTTATTTATTTGAAAAGAGGGTCTCACTGGGTTGATGAGAGTCTTACTGCTTGCTGAGGCTGTCCTCGAACCTGTGATCCTCCTATCTCAGCCTCCCGAGTACTGGGCTTACAAGTGTGCACCACCACACTCGGCTCCCCTGTATAATTTTTTTTCAGTACTGGGGATGGAACCCAAGGGCATTCTACCCCCGAGCTACACTCCCAGATCTGTTTTTTATTCTTTATTTTGAAACAGGGTCTCGCTAAGTTGTGGAGGGCCTCACTAAGTAGCTAAGACTGGCTACAAACCTGGATCCTCCGGTCTCAGCCTCCCAAGTACTGGGATTACAAGCATGCACCACCACACTCGACTCCCCTGTACAATTTTTTACAAACTAACATGTCAAGACAAGGGAAGGAGGAGAGTGAGCAGCATGACAGGCGCCAGCTTTGCCTTTCCCAGGGCGCTGTCACCACTTAATGGCTCTGGACTGAATTCCCTACAGTCTTGTTTATTGTCTATCCCCATGAAAATCCCAGCTCCATGGGGTTGGGAATTTCTACCTAGGAGGAAGCCAGGTACATGTTAGCCACCCTAATGATACAAGTTGAATGAATGAATGAATGAATGAATGAATGAATGAATGATCTCTCTACTCAGCCCCAAGTAGAACTGGAACCAAGACACATACACTCGCCCCATCTCTGCCGCAGGCTGAACAAGGCCCCGAATTCAGTGGTTTATATTGATCACAAGTCTGCAAGTCACATGGGCAACTCTCCTAGTCTAGCCAGGCATGGTGGACTCCACGATGCACCCACAGTCAGCTGTGGCTGCACCTTGGTCCATGGCTTTGCTGACATGCCTGCCTCTGCCAGGCTTCCTCCAGGACCTCAGCCAGAACAGCTGGCTGACTCCTCTGCTCCCTGTGACCTCCCCTCCTCCAGCAAGCTAGCCCAGGCTCGCTCTTGTGGTGGAGGGAAAACTCAAAAAGCAGAGAGCTTGGAACCTGTGCACATCTTTTCCATCAGACTCTGTCGGCCAAAGCAACTCCCACATCCAAGAGGTGGCAACATAAACAGACTCCACTTCTTGATGGGAAACACTACAAAATCATACCTTGAAATTGGAGCCAATTTTGTAATTCACCCACAACAGAAAGGTGTCCAGGCGTCCGTCCCTCTGTATATGGATGTCTGAAAGCATGGACCTGTGAGGGCCACGTGACATCTGAAGTGAACTCGGCGTGCACCCCTGAGTTGCTTAGTAGAATGGCCAAAATCCAGAGCACAGACAGCAGCAAATGCTGGCGTTGATGTGAAGCAACAGCGAGTCGCATCCACTGCTGGTGGGAGTGCAGAATGACACAGCCACTTTGGGGAGAGTCCCGCAATCCCCTACAAAACTAAATGAACTGTACCCTCTCACCCAGCAATTGCACTCCTTGATATTTGCCCAAAGGAGTTGAAAACTTATGTCCACATAAGACCCTGCACATGAGTGTTTCTAACAGGTTTATTTGTAGTTACAAAAAACTTGGAAACCACCACAACATCCTTCAGTGGGTGAGTGGATAAATAAACAATGGTACACCCATACAATAGAATATTACTCAGCACTGAAAGAAACAACCTGCCAAGCCATGAAAAGACATGGAGGAAACTTAAACAATATATCACTAAGTAAAAGAAGACCATCGGAAAAAGCTACATTCTGTATGATTCCGATGGAAAAGGCAAAGCTATAGAGACAGTAAAAAGTTCAGTGGTCCCTGAGGTTGGGTAGGAAGGAGGCTGACTATGCAGAGCACAGAGGACTTTTAGGGCAGGGAGACTGTTTGATGCTGCAGTGGTGGATCTATGTCCTCATACATTAGCCTGAACGCCCAAATTCGTCCGACACCCAGAATGAACCCTAATATTAACTACGGACATGGGTGATAATGACTCGTCAATGCGGGTTCATCGGTTGTGGCAAATGAACCACTCGGTGGGGAGAGGTGGTACTGGGGGAGGCTGAGCATGTGCTCGGGCTGGGAAATAGAGGAACTTGCCGCTCGATTCTGCAGTGAACCTAAAACTGCTCTAAAAACAGTCTCTAAAAATTTACAAGATGGCTACAGCAGAGCATCACCTGGGCACAGAGACCCGCTAAGCAGGTCCTGCTGCCAGGCCCCACCTGGCTGACCCTGACCACCACAGTCGGGCATCACTGTGGAGCCAGCCTCTGGCCCTTCCTCCCTCCCTCTCTTCCTTCCTTCCTTCCTTCCTTCCTTCCTTCCTTCCTTCCTTCCTTCCTCCCTTCCTCCCTTCCTCCCTTCCTCCCCTCCTCGTTCCTTCCTCCCTCCCTCCCTTCCTTCCTCCACTTCCATTCAATAGAGACTTACTGAGTGTCTACCACACTCCAGGGATGGTTCCAAGAGCTCAGAACACCGCAGTGAACAGACAAGTCCCTGTGCTCGTGCAGCTCACATTCCAGGGCTGAGGAGACGATAACCAAGGTAAAGAGGATTTCACATGTCAAATGATGGACGGGGCCATGAGGAAGACCCAGAGTAGGCAAGGACATGAAGCCTGGGCGGGAGAGGACAGCGGGGTCATGACCAGAGCCGGCAGGGAAGCTTGACCAGGGGTTTCAGAGTGGAATAGGGGGAGCCAGGCCCAGGGAAGGGTCCGGGGCATTCCAGAGGAAGAGCACAGTGTGCCAGGGCCCTGAGGCAGGGGCATGCCTGCAGTGGTAAGGGGACATTGAGAGGCTGAGGTGACAGCTGGGGACACAGCCAGGGGAAGAGGGCAGCAGGCGAGGGTCCTGACCACACAGGGCCTGGCTGACCATGGTGAAGAGTTCTGCGCTTACTCCAGTAAGAGAAGGGAGCGGAAGCAGGGCAGGGCTTTGAGGCCAGGCGTGGTCGGGCCTCACTGATGTAACCAAAGGCTCAGCTTGGCTGCTGGAGGGATGGGGTGTCAAGGGAAGAGCAGGGAGGCCCGGAGGACCTTTCTGGTGTGGCCACTGGGCCAGGCAACAGCTGGGACTCACCGTTCCCTGGGCTCCTGCAGCCTGTCCTCGAGTTGCTGAGTGGCTGGGAATTAACACCCAGGAAGCAGCCCTGGGCCACTGACAGATGGAGCTGAAGACTGAACCCCCGCTTCCTCACCTCAGGGTGAGGGGAGCCCAAAGCGTGCCCTCCAGGGTCACCCCAGGCACCCCGGCAGGACTGCACCCAGCTGCCCAGAGCGGTCACCTGCTTGACCACAGACCTTGTGTGGTCTCTCTTCTCTGCCATGTTTTTGGGGGTCACTTGCCAAAGGACGGCTTGCCCTCAACCCCTGGTCTGAGGGCGTCCTCCTGGGGGACCTTACCTGAGAGAGGAGCGGGGCAGAAACAGGTGAGCGGATGGTGCCTGGATGCAGCGGACACACAGCTCCAACCACCCGGGAGGGATTTACAGACAGGAGGGGATACGGGCTCCAGGCACCTACCTCTACCCCTGCCCCCCAAAATAGGCGCCTGGGACCGAGCAGGGTTCAGCCTCCTGGAGACCAAGAGGCGGGACTGTGCTCTGACCTCAGGCCGGAAACCAAAGGCCAGCCCCTGTCCTGGGGGTGGAGGGGCCGAGGACTTAATGAGGTCGCCGGCAGAAGCACATCCCGCTGAAAATGACAAACGAACGGCATTACAGACCGTTCCCACAATTACTATCAGTTGACTGTAATATAAATATGCAAATTCCCCGGGCTTGAACTTTAACACCCTCTGTAGAGACCATTCATCTCTTTAAAGTATTAATTTAAGTTGTAAAAGGGCCCATACATCACCGCGTGTCATTTTGAAAACAAATATTAATCAATTTTACCCTCGGAATTGCTCTGGAGGAAGCAGCCCCCATTACTGTGGAACCAGGAGGCTGCGAAAGAGATTTACATATTCATCCAAGCTTAAGGAAGCCAGCGATAATGCACTAACAACCACGAACCTGGGACTCCAGACGTTATCTGCAGCCCAGCCGAGCCGCTTCTGCGCTGCCAGGGCACGCGAGCAAGGAGGCTCCATCAGGATAACCTTGAATGCAGACAGAGCACAGAGGCCGCCGCCCGACTTCTTTTTTCCCAGAAAGTAGGAAGTATTGGAAAAGACTGAACTCACATCCCCAAAAGGGAGAGGAACCACTCTGGCCCACAGGTCCAAAGCCAGACACGCTGGTCTTGGAGCTTAGAGTTTCCCTCTTGCACCAGACTTAACCAAAAAACAAGAGTGCAGGTTCTGGGAGGATGGCTCTGGACATGGGCATCAAAGGTGGGGAAGAATGGAGGTGGTGTCTTCAGAGACAGAGAAGCGCTTTGGAATCTTCCAAAACTGACTCTGCACACACATGTCAGTTCACATACATGAACCGGTCTAGCTTCTCTGTGGCTTGGTTACATTATCTGAGAAAGGGACCTAGATATTAAAGATATCAACTCATGGTCAGGTATAGAAATTATCTATGAAATCATCCACAGAAATGGGCATAGAATACGTGCTGGGATTACGTTATCAACTAATACTATTATCACCAGCCTCGATTATTCTCTGTGCTGAATGTTTCTCCTCCTCGCCAGCTCCTCCTTTCCACTCCCTCTGATGTGAGTTTGAGAGGCAGGACCTCCTGCTCCCACCCACCAACCCCAGTCCTAGTCAGAGAGAACCCCGTCTCCTTTGGCCTGAAAACCTGTCACTTCTTCTCAAAGGACTGGGAATTCATGAAGTCTCTAGAATGAAGTGCACGTCTGGTGAGCGAGGAGGCTCCATCAGGATAACCTTGAATGCAGACAGAGGACAGAGCGCCGCCCCCACTCCCCAGGCTCTGACCACTCGGTGTCCCCCAGGGAGACAAGACCATCCCCATCCTGGAGTCAGCGGCCTCCAGTCACCTCCTGAATCAGGGCTTACAGGAAGACACGCCTGCCATCATTCTCTGCTACTGAGGAGTGGCCACGGCAAGCCAGCAGAGCATACACCTGCACAGGTGCGTGGAGAGCACATTGCTTCCTTCCCATAGCCACCCGACAGCCGCCTGCACATAGGTATTGGCATCCACTGTGCCGTCTGAGTGTACAGTGCTTGGGCTCACAGGACGCTCACGGTGGGGCTCACCTCCTCACCACAGAAAACCCAGAAAACTCGGCTCCCTTCATCCATCCGCCAGCAAAGCTGGGAGGGTCTTCCTGATGGGCCATCTGTGCACAGCTGACGGTCCTCCCGCTGTCCAGTGAACATTGTCCACCACCTCCTGGTAACGCTGGGTATGGGCCAATGTCAAACAGCCACCGTGGCAGCCGCAGATCCTGGCTCAAGTGAGAAACCAGCTCCCAGCCTCCTCCATGCCAGGGCGAGAAAAACCCAGTCATCAATTCTAAGCCTGGCACGGAGTTCAGGATCACTCAGGGACACAGCCACGAATCCCCTACAGTGCATGTACCTCTGGACCACGTGAAGTATGTACACACGTGTGTTGGGCCACATGTAAGCAGGTGCACGTGTATAGATTGCACATGTGCCTTGAGCCATCTGAGAGCGTTTACTGTGTTTCTGTGCATGTGTATTAAGTGTCATGTGCACATGTAACAATCCTTGTGTAGGTATGTGCACATATGTGGCAAAACACGTGTGTGCACACCTCTGTGTTGCAATACAAATGCAAGTTGAATGTGTATACATGTATGTTGGACCTCACCTAAGTATACACATCTCTTACATTGGTCTATGAGAGTATCTGCAAAAAACAACAACCAGAGATAATACCAGGAAACAAAGACAGAAATCTTTGTTCAAAGCACTCTACATTCAAATTCGTAATTCACCTAACATTTGTCTCATAAACTGATTAAAGACCTAATAAGTCTTGGGCAAATATCCAGTCAGAAGGCCAGAGGAGAAGGCAACCTGAGTGTTCTCACCGTGCAGAGACCCTGAGACAGGCCATGAAGAAGGCATTCTGAGATGGATTCAGGAAATCCCATGCCAAACCCTGCCCTACTGCTTAGTCATTAACATGCCTATTCCCTGCTACTCAAGAAAATCCATGGTTTTGAAGGATAGAGTAATACATAGAAGTGAAAAATTCCAGAAAACAGGTAGGTTTTGTTGGGTTTTTTTGTTTTTGTTTTTTGGTGTTTTTTTTTTTTTTTTTATACTGTGGATTGAACCCAGGGACTTTCTACCTCTGAGCTACACCCTCATTCCTTTTTACTTTTTATTTTGAAACAGGGTCTTGCTCAAACCTGCAATCCTCCTATTTCAGCCTCCTAAGTACTGAGATTCCAGGCATGCTCAACTGCATCCGGCCAGCAGGTGTATTTTTCGGGGCTCTATAGTTTTTCTGAGGACAACATTGAAATACTTTGGTCACTTGCTCGGGTATGTATCTTTAGACAGAAGATGGATTTCCCACACAGGCCCAGGCTCCCTTGTCAATAGATGTCTAAGTTCCTGAAAGTCAGTTGTCTGATCAGCTGAACAAGTTGGCCAGTTGTGGTGGTACACACCTGTAATCCTGGTATTTGGAAGACTGAGACAGGAGCACAGGTTCCAGGCCAACCTCAGAAACTTAGTGAGACACTCGGCAACTTAGCAAAAACCTCTTTCAAAATAAAAAAGGCTGGGGGCATAGATCAGAGGTAGAATGCTCCTGGGTTCAATCCCAGTTTTAAAAACCAACAAGCAATGTTCTAGCATTGCTGTGTGTTTGAAGCTGGTCTGAAGCAGGCCCTGGTACTCGATATATATACACCCAAGAATGTTAGCAATCATTAATCATCATAACTCATCAAACCCAACAGACATTTTATCAACAAAGTGGGCTTTTTAATTCAGTGCCAGCACTAAGAATTAAAACAGTTGACATAAAAAGTTCAGAATGCCAGTTTCTCTTTAGAAATCCAAACCTCTGCACCTACCAGGCCAGCATGAGCCCGAGGCCACATTCGGCTCAGGTGTAGGGTGGCTGTCCCTGCAGAGAGAGAGGCACGTGCCCTCCAGCCGGCCACAGTCCCCACCCAGGCCTCTTGCCAATTTCTACTGCTGCCTGGCTCCCAGTGTGAACCGAGCATGACCATCGAGACCTCCTGCTGGCCCTCCCAGTAAACACGTCAGAAACAGAAGCCCAAAGAGGGAAAAGACCCTGCCAGAGCGAGCCCAAGTGCTCACTACCCCGACCCAGAACCCCTTCTGCCCTCCCATGGGCCACAAGACCAGAGAGAATGTAAAGTCTCAGCCTCAGTTGTTCCAAGCCCTAGGAGACCCCTTCCCTCCCTGGCTCAGTGTAATGGGCTTCCCAAAGATGGATGGGGATGCTAGTTTAGGGTGGGGCTGGGCTGTTACAGGAACGTGTCACATGTCTGGGGTTTCATGTTTTCACCTCTGGTCCATGTTCTTTTACATTTAACGTATTACCAATATTAAGGCAAAGTAGATCTATTAGACAATTACCTCGGGGAACTCAGCTGCTACCAGAAGCCAATGGAGTTATGACAGCAGGGCCCGGGAGGACTCAGTGCTGAGTAAAACGTGTCGGGGCCGCTGACAAATGATGATAAAGTGATGGCTGGTGCCAGCGCTCGATGGAAATTGACAAGGTGAGCTCCCACCTAATGAACAGACCCAACCCTTGCTCCCAGTGAATGCACGGCAAGTTTAATCTCAATAAGCATCAAAACAAATTTGCTCCCACATTTAGAAAAAGCGCAGACATATGCACAGAAGCCGTGCCTTCCTAGAAAGGGCTGAGTGTGAGCAGCCAAGGTCCTGGGGCTTCCCCATGTGGAATATTCCAGATACACCTGTCTAAAAATACCCCCAGTGCCCACCCTGCCCATTCCCAGAACAGAAACTGAGGCTCAGATGACACCGACGTCACAGAGCCCCGGACCGCTCAGAAAGCTCCTATTAAATGTGCTCAGCTCTGGTTTCTTCTAAAGTAATGTCAGTTCTAGAACAATACCAGCCTGCCAGACAAGACACATTACAGGAACAAGGCGGGTGGCGTGGGGGTGGGGGAGAGATACCCCCACCAACCCTCGGAATACAATGCGCCAGCTGCACATTAATAAATATGTAATGTTTGATTAGAAATATGTATAGTATTTTTCCCTCCCCAAATGCCGGCTCGCCCTCAGGCGGAAGACGGGATCTGGCCCACACTGACGGGTTTCTTTCTTGCTTGCTTTGAAAATACAAACTCAAATGTTTTCCTGTCCCAGCTGTTTCCCATTGTTGCTGTTTATCAGCTTGAAGGATGAACAGTGGAATAAAAAAACACGCTCGCATTTCAAATGTGCCAGTCAGTCACTCCATTGTTCAGAGAAGAAAGCTTAATTGTCCGTGCTGGCAAACTTCTTTTTGGGGAATGTCCAGGTTTTAAGAACAGCTATTCAGCTGTGCAATTTGTTTAATACATGCAGAGAAAAGCATATAAAATCACACGTTTTTCTAGGGGGAAAAAATTAAATAAGGGGAAAAAGAGGAGATTTTGGAAAAGAACGAGTCACAGATTGAAGTTCTCCAACTTGCCCCCACCAAGCACGAGTTTCAGCATCCTCTGCTGAAGTCTTGACTTTCTCTTGGGACACTTGAGAGAGTCCCACCCACGGCAGAGTAACCGCACCGGCTGCCAGGCCGACTGGCCCAGGCCGCAGAAACTGTAGAGGGCCTTGCCCGAGACCCTGCTTTCCCCCCTGCTCATCAACCTACAAGAACATCGCTGCTCCTACAGCAAAGTGCGGCCTCAGCCAGCCAGGCCTGAGGACTTACCTGAAAGGTTTATGCTGGAGCCCTGGTTTAAAACTCCGATGAGGAAAAGTTCCTACAGGTAAGGCTGGGCGTGCACAAAGCAGAGGCGGCCCTGTCACTACCGCTCGCCGGACACACCTACAGGCCCCAGCTAACTTCAGGGGCAAATGGAATGTGTGGTTGCCTCTGGAGCCTGTGAGGAGAAGCTGTCCACCCCTGCTCCCTGTAAATGCCAGAAACGCAGCTTTCAAAGGGCACGGTGGTTCCCTGCTCTGGGCTGAGTGTGTGCAGCTTCCCTCGTGAAGGAACCTGGCCCACACCATGTCCAAGACGAAGCTGGATGCTCAGGGCACGAGAGATTTGCAGTGTCAGTAGGAAAACCCTCTGCATCTGTTCCAGACCCAAGTATCTAAGAAATTAAAATGTTGACGACTGCTCTCTGGTCTTTATTTGTGGGCGAGGGGGAAAGAAAACGGATGGTGGGGACGGCAGGGCTCCGGGGGAAGGGCCCAAGGACACAAGACCGTCCCTTAGTTGGCCCTGAGGCGTGGCAGCCACCATTGCAGTCTCCTCTCTCCCCAGGTCTCACCACCGCCATGTTTCTGTAACTAGAAGACACTCCAGGGCCGTAAGCATCCCAGACCAGTTCATAACAGTTTGTCAGAGCTCTCCTATGTCACTCAGAGGGGAATACATACGGCCACCCCACATGGTCCTTGTCACCATTATTTTTGCCCAGGAGAAAACAAGTATATCGGCAGGTGAACAGTTCCCAGCATCCACACTGCCACGTGCCAGCGTCCGGCCCCAGTCCTGCTCCACCCAAGCCTCATGAAGAGAATCCTGTGGGAAAGATGAGCCAGCGCCTTCCCTCATTTCCCCAGCTTTCCAAAAACATCCCCCTAAAAGTGCTCAGGCCTGGCCGGGGAGGCCCCCATGGGCTGGGCATCTGACCTGAGGCCTGGCCCTCAGGGTGACCCAGGAGCCCCGTTTCCCCAGTCCACTGTCTCTCTCACACTCTCCCAGGCAGAGATCTCAATCCACTCCTCGTGTGGAACACCCCATTCCTCTTCCACTCCCCCATCCTGGTGACAACACAGAAAACATGTGCGAGGGCCAATGTTAGGTGCCGACTTCTAAGAGGGAGCCCATCAGGCCTCACTTGGGAGCGCCAGTGTGGGAGTTTCCAGAGGAGGTTGGCTTTGAAGGCTGAGAGGATGGACCCCAGGGAAGACCTGCCCTCAGCGTGGGTGGCACCACTGGTTGTCAGGAAGCCAGGGAGAGCAAATGCAGAAGGAAGGCCAACTGATCTTTTCCCAGAGAGCGAGGACAGACTCTGCTACCTTGGACGTCGCAAGTCCAGGCTCCCAGACTTACACCAGCGCCCCCCACCCTGTGTGCGCTCTTGGGCACTAGACCAAGGACTGAGAGTCACACTGTCAACTTCTCTGGTTCTTAGACCTTCAGACTTGGACTGAGCCATGCCACCAGCATCCAAGGATGTCTAGCCCGTGGGCAATCTGTCCTGTTACCACTCAGCTCCATGGCCATGTGAACTGATTCTCCTAATAGATCCCTTCTCATTCTCAGGTCCTACTAGCTCTATCTCCCTGGTTATTACAACACAGAAGGAGCAAATGGGACCACAGTTAATTTTCTACCACAAAACCTCAGAACACACCAGCACCTACGCCTGTCCTTGGAGTCCAGCCCCTCAGGCACTCTAGGACATTAGTTACCATCTCTCTCCTGTTTCTCCAACCTTCCCCCTGCACTGGCCCCTGAATCTCCATGGAAACACTTAGCACCTCCTGACTCGAGGAATGGATATACAAAATGATTGGATTAGGAAGACAACAGAAGCATATGCCCATCTACCTGTTCTTCAGCACCAAATCCCCCAAAATTAATATTTAAAAAAGAAAAAGTGGATCTATAACCACACTGGAAGGAAAGAACGTGTGCACATTTCCTAAAAGATAGGAAGCAGATGGGATGGATCGGCAGGATGGGAGGAAACCATGGCCAGAGCTCTGAGAACATGAGAAAAGATTCAAAGTAACCTGTGTTCAGGGCGAACAAATGCAGAGAACACAAGATGGAGCAATCCATCAGCAGAGAAACTAGTGATGTCACCACGTTCAGGTCGGTTTTCACTGGAACCAATGGAGCCCCTGTACCAATGGGGCCCCTGAACCCAAACAGGAGACTGCAGCAGCATTTAACCCAGGCCAAACCCCAAGAATGGCACACTAGAGAGAAGGAACCCACTTATGCACTCAGTTTCACTGGCTGGTTTGCCACAGTACAAGTACAGGCATCTCTACTCAGGAGCAAGCAATTGATAGAAACATTTCTTTTTATCCCATCCTAAACAACCCTGTCATGATGTAAGTACATTCCCAGAAACCCTCCAGTCCCATTCACAATGAAAACAAAAAATATATAAAATACCTAGGAATAACCCTACTGAGAAATGCTCAGGACCTATGTGAAGAAAACTATAAAAATTTACTGAGGGACATAAAAGAAGACCTGAATAAATGGGAAGGCATAACCATAGACCTGGATGGAAACATATAATATTGTAAAGATGTCAAGTCCCCTTGAATCATGCTATAAATTCAGTATCGTCCCAATCACTGTCCCTATAGGACTTTTTAATGGAACTGGACGAGCAATGCTAAACTTGAAAGAGAAAATATAAGAGAATAGCCAAGAAATTTTTGAAAAAGAAAGAGAATTGTTTGTGTAATTTGGTCTACCAAATATTAGAATGGACCACAAAGTATTTAAAAGAGCATGAAGATGATGGGATTAGACAAAGAATCAAAGAAGCAGGATAGGCAGGTCACAAATGGAAGGATGTACATATATATAGGGAAAATCAGGGAAGTTATGAAGTTTCCAATACATGAGATTCTGACATGGAGCTTCCCATTGGAAAAAAGAAAAGTCAGATCCCTACCTCACATCATATATATATATAAATAAATTCCTACTGGATTAATAAGCTAACTATAAAAAACAAATCCAGAAAAGTATTAGAAGATAACACTACACATGTGATTTTGAAATCATGTAATACAAAATAATGTCTCCATGTTACATATAAAATTTGAAATCCCCCTGCCTCCAGAGTAAAACAATGGATCAATAATTGTGTAGTTTTAAAATGAGAAGGCCAAGTGACTTGAAGCTGTGTTTATATTAGTGCTACCTGGTGATGCCTCTTTAACTGGTGAAAAGAATCTGCTGCCTTTCACCATTACTGTGTGACCAGGGTCACTTCCCCCATCATAGCTTTTTACAGTACATTTGATAACTAGTATATATTACCTTTATAGTAGCTGACCTTAAAATAGTCTTAATCTTTTAATAACAAAATCTAAGCATTTATTAAAGAATAGTCATAGTGCTAGAATTTGTGCTAAAACACACACACACACACACACACACACACACACACACACCTAAAAATTAACACGTTGGTGCTAGGCATAAAACTATTTTAAAGACCACCCTGATATGCTGGTAATTTAGGAGTGCATGCCCTATATAATATGTCAGAAATATTGTTGATAAATGTAACTCACTATTATTTTGGATGTGCGTGTGCCAAGAACATAGGACTACCACCTGGCACCTCATGGAGAAGTTAGCCTGGAGTTACACTAGCTTTGTATTATATGGGGTCTTTAGAGTGTTCCTCCTCTCCAGGCCCCCTGTCTCGAAACCTGCTGCTGTGAGTGGGAGATAGCAGCTCCCAGTGGCACCTGTCCCAGGAGCATCATCTTCAGAGGATGAAAGGCACCTTGATCCAGAAGGTCAACCCCAATGCATAGCCAGGGCAGCCTAATCCAGTGACTAACCGGTCAAGGGTTCCAGAAGACCCTGGTGCCAGGGCAGAGGACATGCTCCCTACCACGATTAGGGCTCAAGCTAAGATTGGGCTTTGCTTCAGGTTTACCTCTCTGCTCTACTTTACCCCTTCTCTTATTCTGCTTAATTGCCTCTTGTACAAGTTATTTCTGAAGAAGACCTCCTTGACCAAGCACATGCTTCCTGAATCCCTGCCTCAGGCTCTGCTTCTAGGAATCCTGAACTGATATAGTTGGCACAGGAGTGGTCCTAGGAAACAGCAACTTCAGAATCCTGTCCATCCTTTCTATTTCCCATGAGTAGAGAAGTGATAGGTATGCAGGAGTCTTTTGTCTTGGCCCATTTTCTATTGCCATAACAGAAGACCACAGGCTGGGTGATTTATAAAGAAAAGAAGCTTATTTATAAAGAAAAGAAAAAAACTGAGTATGATAGCACACACTTGTAATCTCAGTACTTGGGAGGCAGGGACAGGAGGATCACAGGTTCACGGCCAGCTTCAGCTACTTAGTGAGGCCCTGTGCAACGTAGTGAGACCCTGTTTCCAAATAAAGGATAATAATAATAATTAAAAATAGAGCTGGGGGTATAGCTTGACGGTACAATGCCCCTGGGTTCAATCCCAGTACCACAAAAAATTAATTAATTAAATAATAATAAAAGAGAAAAGAGGCTTATTTGGGCTCCTGGTTCTGTAGTCTGGGAAGTCCAAGGGCGCAGTGGCAGCCTCTAGCAAGGACATCACAGCACGGCAGAAGGTGGGAGGGTGCACGAGCATGTGAGCAAGAGAAGGAGCAAGAGAGCTCAGCTACTGACCTCCCCCACAAGGAAGACATCAATCCTCTTAGTGACCTGACCTGCAAAGCTCCACCTCCAACACCACGGCAGTGACAATCAAATTTCAACATGCGTTCATAGGAGACTGGCCATCACATCCTCCCTACCATCTCCGTGGTCCATTAACTGAAGTCCTCCCTCCCCACCACAGCACGTGACAGCTGACTCCAAGGGGATTTTTTTTTTTTGGACGAGGTTACCAGAGATTGAACCTAGAGGCATTCCAAGCTATATCCCCAGCCCTTTTTACTTTACGTTTTGAAACAGGGTCCCACTAAGTTGCTGAAGTTCTCACTAAGTTGCTGAGACTGGCCTCGAACCTGCGATTCTCCTGTCTCAGCCTCCCAAGTCCTGGGATTACAGGCATGTGCCATTACACCTGGCTATGCCAAGGGGATTTAATAGTGGAATTTCAGGGTCTATGGCAGAGACAAAGGAATTATATTAGGTCAGTCTAAGGCTTCAAACTCAGCCATTCAGTACCCCTCACAGACCTTCTCCTAGCTCAACACCCCACCCCACTTGGACAACAGCCTCATTTGGGGGAACCCCAAGCTTCAGGGCTCCAGCCTCTCTCTGTCCTCCCTCTGCCCCCTGCTCTGAGCCTCCCACTGAAGTTCACTTTTTTTGTGTTCTCTCATGAAGAGTCTTGACCCTCGGCCTCTCCACGGTCTGACATGGTGGACAGCTCAGCAGAAGGTGGGTTGCAGGCCCTGGGAGGCGGCGAAGGGGCATGATGAGCACCACCTTGTAGGGCGCCTTGCTGTGGTCCTCATGGCCCCGAGTCAGCCTAATCTTTTCATCATGCTCTTGCAAGATCAATAAAAGTCGTAGCCCAGACAGTTCATTTCCTTGGCTGCTGCAATAATTTTCAATAAACTTGGCTTAAAACAGCAGAAATTTATTCTCATAGAGTTCTGCAGGCCAGAAGTCTGAAACCAAGGCATTGGCAAAACCATGCTTCTTCTGAGCTTTGAGGAAAGGTCTGTTTCTCTTCTCCTCCAGGGGCTGGTGGCTGCCAGCAGGCTGGGCACTCCTTGGCACTCTTGGGCAGTGGGCTCCTGCATCCTCTTTGTCTCCATTTTCAATTCACCTTCTTTCCTGTACGTCTTCTTTTCTGACTCTTACAGGAACACTTGTCCTTGTATTTAGGGTCCACCCTAACCCAGGAATACAATTGTCTTGAGATCCTGACCTTAATTGTATCTGCAAAGACCCCTATTCCAAATAAGGTCACCTCCGAGGGCTCCATGGATACCTTCTGGGGACCACTGTCTAAGTAGAGCCAGTCTCTACTTTCGGTGAATGGCCTGGAGGGATCAGCCCCTCCCTCCTGTTCCCAACCTGCCTCACTAGCCAGTTAAGAAAAAAAAAGTCTCCATCTGATTCTAAAATCCAGAGCTCAAGACATTGCAAAACTGAGCTCCCCAGTTCTTAATTGCAGGGAGAGCCTGGTCTTATGAAACATAACTTCTGAGCCTCCATTCCCTAAAGTTTCTGTTCAGCCTGGGGAAGATCCATCTTCCCCTCAATCCATCCCGTGAACAGGCCAAAGGCCTCCTTCAAAGGCAAAGCAGGCTGACTTGTCATTTTCTGGCTAACATAATTTATCAGCAAAACACAGGTAAACAGACTATTATCAGGGTGCACAGGATGAGATAAATGGGGTATGAAGTGCCAGCCCTGTGGGTGACAAAGGAGCAAGGAGTTGGCCCTCCCCCACCTCCCAGTCCATCCCCCTGGCTTTGATGTAGACAGTGGGGCCTTTCAGATTCCTGGGTAAAGTTTGTACAAATACATCGCCGAGTCCCTTCCTTCCGATGAGATCTCTTCTTACAGAGGAAATTCCAGAACCAGTGCTGTTGGACCACATGGAAGAAAAGATACTCTTTGCTTGGATAATCAGGGATTGCTCCACCGAGGGAGAAAGTAGATCCCTGAACTGATCTTAGAGAGCATTCCCAAGCAGAGGAAACAGAATTGAACCAGGCAGAAAAAAGGCAACACACAATAGAGCAAGGTCTAGGTCGGACATGATGAATAGGTTAGTAGTAAGTACAAGAGGCTTGATCAAATAGCTCTGCCATCAATTAAAGATGTCTTCTCTGGGGTAGCAGATATGTCCACTCTGGGTCAGCCCTAATCTCAGTCTCTATGTCACACCATAGAAAGCAACTCATTTGACCAAATGAGGTTGACTCCTAAACGCACCTGTTATGGTTTGAATTGTGTCTTCCCCCCAAAAAATATGTTAATGCCCCATTTCCCAGTCCCTTAGAATGTGACCTCATTTATAGAGATGATTTTTGCTGAGGTAATCAAGTGAAAATGAGATAATTAGGGTCAACCCTAATCCAATGACTGGTATCCTCGCAAAACAGGGAAATCTGAACACAGAGACAGCCATGCATAGAGGGAAATCATGTGAAGAGACTCAGGAGAAGACGGCCACCCCTGAGCCAGAAAGAGGCTGGAGCAGAGGGAAGCAGCCCTGCCCACACCTTGAACTTAGGTCTGTAGCCTCGAGAACCTGGAGACAATGCATTTCTGTGATTTAAGCCACTCAGGTTGTGGTATTTTATTACAGCAGACCTAAGCAAATTTACATACTATCCATCAAAAAAAAAAGGACAGAAGGAAGAAGGAGGAATATTTCTTCCATTTCTTCCATAGGCCTGAAATACTCTCATTAGCAAAATGGTTGATGGTCTTAACTGCAGGTCCCCTGTACCTGGTTACAGAGTTGCAACTCCACTGCTACCTTCAGCTACAGTTGCAGACAAGTGACAGTCACCTAGTTAATTTCTCTACATCCAGTTTTCTCACCCATAAAATGGTGTAGAGAAATTCTGTTAACGGAAAGTGAGGCTATGTACAAAGCATTATTATTTGTCTATTATCAGGGAAAAGTTTTATGTAGACACAGCTTCCTAACTTGACAGGAGCAGAGTTTCCACTTGTCTGAATCTGTCCTCCGTCCTCTCAATTCACACAACAAAGGTGTTCCTGGAAAGCCAGAAGCCACCACCCTCTAAAATGCAATCCCCTCCACACACTGGCAGAAGACCCTGGAGGCCCAGGTTATAAGTTAATATCTCAAGGATACAAGGTTCTCTGGCACTCCTCCCACCAGGAGAGTGGGACATTAGTGAGGGCTGTTGTGGTGGGTGGGAAGTTTAACTAAGATTCAAGAGCAAACCTCCCCACTTCCACATGAAGGCCAGCCAGACCTTGATCTTTAAGTGTTCAACTGTCACTCAACTTACACTTTCAATCACTCATGTCTCCAAAGGACTTTCCAAAACCTACTAAGAGCCGCACGCTGTGCCTCATCAGGCCGGAGCCCTGATCTCTCTGAGCCTCTGCTTTCCTGGTCTGTGGAGGGCAACACAGTGTGGGGAGAACCCATTTTGCTGTCTATAAAGAATCAGTGCTAAGCCAGGTGTGGTGGTGCAAGCCTGTAATCCCAGTTCTTGGGAGGCTGAGACAAGAGGTATCAAAGGTTTGTAGACAGCCTTAACTATTAGCATGACCCTCTCAACTTAGTGAAACTCTGTTCCAAAATAAAGAAATAAAATAGAGCTAGGGGTATAGCTCAGAGGTAGAATGCCCTTGAGATCAATCCCTAGTAACACACACACACACACACACACACACACACACACACACACACACAGAGTCAGTGCTAGCTGAGCATGGTGGCACATGCCTGTAATCCCAGTATTTGGGAGGCTGAGACAGAAGAAGGTAGGTTTGAAGCCAGCCTCCGCAACTTCGCAAAAACCCTCAACCACTTAGTGAGACCCTGTTTCAAATTAAAAAATAGTGTTTAGGGTGTGGCTAGGAGGTAGAATGCCCCTGGGTTCAAACCCCAGTACCACACACACACAGAAGTAAAGTCAGTGCTCAGAAAATGTCACTTCTCAGCTCCCTTCTCTAGTCAGCACCGGAGGCTGAGAGTTCCTTCTCCTTAAAGCAAGGCTGGTTCTTCACCTTTCTTGGGAACTAGGACATGTGGACCCCAAAGATCCTTCCCATCCTGCCAGAGGTTGCTGACTTGATTATCTGTGGCGCCCAGGCCTTAGGAGGCAGCCAGGTGGGGCCTGTGGGGGCAGCAGGGCTCAGGGCTTGCTGGCATCCTCTGCTGCCCTGGTTGCCCTTCCAGGAAACAAGCCCTACCACTCCAACTCTTCCAGTTTTCCAAGAAAAGCTGAGGGTGCAGATTTCATGTGAAATATTCCACTTTTAATAGATAAGAGACATAAATATTGATTATGAGAGATTGGCTCACTGGATTGTGGAGGCTGAGCAATCCTACGGTCTGTCATCTACAACCTGGAGAGCCAGTGGTATAATTCAGTCCAGACCCAAAGGCCTAAGAACCAGGGGAGCCACGGTGCCAATCCCAGCCTGAGGGCAGGAGAAGACCAGTGCAATGTCCCAGCTGAAGCAGTGAGACAGGGGGATGGCAAATCCCTCCCCGCTTTTGTCCTATGCAGACCTCAATGGATGGAGCGATGCAGCCCCACATCAGGGCAGGGGGTGTACTCCTCCCAGTTCCCAGATTCTAGTGGAAGCTTTCTGCATTCGGAAACACTGTCATAGACACACCCAGAAACCATGTGTAATCTGGGCACCCACGGACCCAGGCAAGTTGACACAGCTGACCACTTTTCACATGGACTTGCAAACACCAAGGAGGCTTTGAGTATGCAGCTCCCCCGCCAGGACCTGCGAGGCTGAGAAAGGCCACAGCCTGGGCTCACAGTCTGCACCCACCAGCATCTTCTCAGCAATTAGGATAGTCTTCTAACATCAAGTCTGAGGCATTTCATTATCGGCTACAGAAAATGGACTAAGATGCCGGTAGAAGACAGGAAGGGAGGGAGGCCCTCTTACCACCTTTATGTTGTTTGACATCTTTTTAGCCATGTGATCATATCTGTTTTTCTTTAATAACCTTTTCCTGCATGGAAATAATTTCAGATTTACACAAGAGTTGCAAAGATAATAGCGTTCCCTTGTACCCTGCATCCAGCTGCCCTGATGTTAGTGAAACTCAAGGGCCTTAGTCAGAACTAAAGCATGGATCTCATCTCGATCCTGTTAAGCCAACTCCAGGCTGTACCCTGATTTCACCAGCTTTGACACAAATGTCTTGTTTCTGTTCCAGGACAACATGGCATTCGTCGTCAAGTCTCCCTTCTCTCCTTCAGTCTGTGAGTTTCTCTGTCAGTCTTTGTTTTTCAGGCCTCCTGCCTCTCCTTCCTCTGGGTTGACCTCTAGAACAGGTGTGGCCTGGGGGCGGGGGAGCATGCAGAAACCCCAAGCCTGCCCGGAAGTCAGGAGGCCTGAATCCCTGTCACCCCCTCCTCTGGCCTTGCCAGGGGGTCAAGCCTATGCCAACTCCAGACCTGATTCCCTTCCGTGTGGGTGCAAGGAGGGGCCAGTGGAGCCTGCCTGCCATCCTCAGGAGGGTGTCAGATCGTGGGAAACTGCCACATTGGGGAACATGGCGAAGTTGCACACAGTGGGTCCCCTGAGCTGCCTGCCCCAGGCAGGGGCAGAGTGGCTTTCCTCTTCTGGGCACCCTCTGTCTCAGGCTTTAGCCAGCTTGAAAGACCCCTGCTGCCTCCTCCCCAGGAGCAGGAGCTAAATAAAGCGAGGGGTCTGTGGCCCCTGTAACTGATCCACTCAGCCTGTGGTTGGTCAGCTGTGATAGAAACAGGGACACAGATCGTTAGAAGTTTCCCCAAATAACTTCATGGCCTGCCCACTCCAAGCTCTTCCCCGAAGCGATGCTGTGGCTACAGCTCCTTTCACAGTCCTGGGCTCTGAGGCCACGGTCAACCTCTGAGTTAACACGGTGCATGAGTTTCTGACCCAGAACTCAGCCTAAGTCCAGACCTCCCCCAGGAATTCCACCCCGCCACCCAGTCACCTTCCATCTGTGCAGAGGGAGAAGCAGGAGGCTCCTGGATGGAATCACATCTGCTCTGCCCAGCCTAGATCTTGTTCCCCATAGGTGGCCCAGGGCACCCACACACCCCTCTGGAAATCCCAAACTATCCTTGGGGGCCTTCACACTGCCTCCTGCAGGAGCCCTGCTCCAAACAAAGGCCCCAGAAAGCGCTCTGGATTCTCTTGGACCTGAGGCTGGGTCCTGGCTCCATTACTCACTGCTTACAAAACACCATGACTTGCTAACTTTGTAAGACGGAGATGCCAAAGGCCAGCTCAGAGATGTCACAAAAACTAGCTGGATGCATATAAAGCTCTTGGCCTTCACACATGGTCAGAAGGTGATAGGAAGTAGTCTCCTTCCAGCCAGAACTTGGGCAAAGATCACAGGTCAGTCCTTTACGCAGTCCTTTACTCCCTTTATTCAGCACATTTTCATGTTGTGGGTCAGAATCTGAGACCCAGTGCTGAGAAAAAGCAACAGAACTGCTCCCACAGAGCCCGCAACCTGGTCTGGGAGTCAGATGATCATCAAACCATCACGGGGATGTGAAGGGTCAGCTGGACGGGTAGCATGGTGTCCTGAGAGTCCTGGCTTGGAGGACTCGATGGCGCCTGGGGTTGGGAATTCCTGAGCCAACCTGAGAGCTGCGGAGGGATGAAGGAGCAGGTGGGCTCGGGATTGGGCAGCATCCGGTCCCTGGAGGAAAGCCTGCGTGCTCAGGTCCAGGTGAGGGGGACAGAAAGTGGAGGGGGAGGTGGCTGGGGGGAGGGAGTGGTCACCTGCGGGCCAGGTGAGCACTGGGGAATGGACCAGTGAAAGAGCTAGGAAGCATGGGGCTGTGGAGAAGGGACCCCCGGGTGAACAGCCACTAGCTCCTGTCTGGAACATTCTATCCCCTTCCACCCCAGCTGCCAGAGGGGAGCCCCCATGCTCCCTATTCATTACCTGACATAACTAATTGCCTGGTGACATTTCCCATATTATAGACAAATGTGAATTATGGGCCCAGCTGTTCCCCTTCTCGTCACCAAGAATCGGTTGATAAATATGTTTATTTGAGGTCAGCCTAGCCTCATCCATTAGAAATATTGTTTTTCTAAACATTACATTGATTTAATTTAACTCTAATCAATTTAAAATGGTTCTGACAATTAACAAAAGCTTCAAATATGACCTTAAAGTAATAGGATTCATTAGCTATGTTTAGGATTAAACTTACCCTAATAGGGCAATTTTTCTTCCAAGGGTATTTGGTAAGCGACTAGTGGTCAGTCAAAATGAAATCAATTATTATAAATTATACAGTTAAAGTTGATTATGTATCCCCCTGCTAATTTGTATAAATAAGGGTCTCTGACAATGGGAGTAATTTATTAATAACTATCTCTCCCCCAGCCCGGGATCACACTTCACGTTACAGCTGCCAGGGCATCTGTAACCCATGAAGGATTATTTTCCGGGGCTGTTCTCGATGTATGCTAATTAAACCCATAATTAATTGGAACAGTTATAGTTAAAGACACAATGCTGGCGCCCTTTGCCCTATTATTCGTGACAGTCAACTCATTCAAAAGGCAGTCTGATCAAAAATTCATATGCTAGCTCTGGCACCCCTAAAGGAAGGCGATCATCCTACAAAGAGACGGTGACATGACAGCTGGTGTGCTGAGAGGGGTGACACGCTGTCAGAACTCAAGCGTGCCCGTGTCGGGGTTTCCCACCCAGTGCCACCAGCCAGGGCCCCGGGTGGGAGGAATACCAGCCCCTCGAGTGGCAGAACACGAGGTCTCAGCCAGAGCTCACACACTGCTGGCTCTGTAGAATGTAAGAAAAAAAAGAACCTCAGAAGTTTACAAATGGGGAGCCCTCACTTCTTTTGGAAATTTCTGAAGGTGTCTGAAAAATCGGAATGGGCTCAGCTTGCTTCTCAAACTCCTGTCTCCACACCATCCCTCTCCCTACCCTGGCGTTACTGACCTGCCCTTGTAGACACGTGAGCTTGCAAACCGTGGTCTAGGACATCACGTTTTATAGGTGGAGAAACGGAAGCCCACAGAGGGACCATCCTGCCAAGGAAGCTAGAGTGACTGGAATCCAAGTAGCCTGGAAGGGGCTGGTTTCACGGGGCATCGGGGTGGAATGGGGGCCCACGGGGAGAGGGCCCTGCCTGTGAGCAGATGCTGACTCTGCTACATTCTGGGTGAGGCCTGGTAGGAAGAGATTGGTAGAGTGACCCAAAGCCCAAGACTCAAGGATCCTGAAACATTGGGGTAAAGACAGACCAACACCACGGCATTGCATGTGTGCAGCTGAAAGAGCTCAGGGGACCCGAGCCTCTTGGGGTGGGGCTGAAGTGGGGTGGGGGGGTTCCTCTGTCATATGTAGGGGACACACAATGTGCTTTTCCAGGCCCCTGCATGAAAAAAAAAGAAAGGTCCGGACAACCGAGAACCTTCAGCTTAGAAATGCTCTGGTGAGGGGAAGCCCAGCCTGGATTTCAGGAAGAGGTCCACATCCGCCTAAGAAAGCCCAGGAGCTGTGCCCCATATCGGTGTCCTGGGGCAGACGGGCCCAGCCCCGAGCAGGGAGCCCCCATGCCTGGGTTCTAATCCACCTCTGCCTCATTCACCTGTCCCGCTCAGTGCGGCCCTGCCTCTCTAGGCCTCATGTTTTACAATTTTAAAATGAAGGCATGCTCTCCATCTCTGTGTTAGAAGCTTCTCATTACTCTGACGAAATATCTGATATAATCAGCTTGACAAGGGAAAGGTTTTCTGGCTCGCAGTTTCACCGACTTCTGCCATGTCACTTGGCCCCGTGCTTTGGGCCCCTGATGGCATGGTACGTCATGGTGGGAGCCTGCCCACCTCCTGGCAGCAGGGAGGCAAAGAAAGAAAGGAAGACAGTAGAGTCCGAGTCCCCCCCTTCAAGGGCATGCCCCAGTGACCTCAGTGCCTCGCAGTACACCCCACCTTCTTTTTTTTTTTGCAGTACTGGGGATTGAACTCAGGGGCATTCTACCTCCGAGCTATACCCCCAGCCCTATTTTTTATTCTTTATTTTGAAAACGAGTCTCACTAAGTTGCGGAGGGCCTCACTAGGTAGCTGAGGCTGACCACGAACCCGGATCCTCCGGTCTCAGCCTCCCAAATGCTGGGATTACAAGCATGTGCCACCACGCCCGGCTAGGCCCCACCTTCTTGAAGCTCCAACACCTCCTTCAAAACAGGGGCCAGAGCCAAACTATAACACAACATCCCACCCCTGGATTCCACAGGCTCACTCCCATTCACAACTCAAAATGTATTCAGTCCATCCCTTAGCAATTTCAGCATGGCTCAAAAGCTCAAGTCCAAAGTCTCCTGTGAAACACAATGCAATCTCTTAGCTGCGAGCCCCTGTGAAACTCAAAAGAATAAGTTACATACTTCAGAGATACAGTGGCACTGGGGAACCATACCCATTCCAAGAGGGAGTTTCAGCCTCATTCTCACCCCATTGGAGGCTGCCTGTAGGCACCCTGACCCTGCCACACACTGCCTGGCTTACCAGCCTTCCTTTGAAACTGTGGCAAAAGCCCCCATACTTTCACACCTTCCACACCTGCAGAATCAGTGTCACACGGGTGGTGCCACATCCTGCCACTGGTGCAAGGAGTACCTGGGCCTAGTTGAACCAAGGCTGCAGCGGCCTCTGAGCCTGGAGAGATGAACACAAAACAAAAAGCGCTTAGGGTGACATGGTGTGACAATATCTACTGAAACGAGAATGTACCCACCCTGAGCTCCGGCAGGTCCACCCCAATATTCCTAGCAGACACGCTTCCACGCTCACAAAAGACACGGCCAAGAGTGATCACACAATGCCACGCACTGTGGACCCAGATGGAAAAATCCCAGATGTCCCTCTGCAGGAGAGCCAATAAAGAAGCTGTATGTGTATAATAGAGCATGGTTAGCAAGGAAGGAGAGCTTTTGATAGACAGCAGGAATGAAAATCACAGATACTGCCTTAAGTGGCACGGGACCTATGCCTCCCTTTATACCAAGTCCAAAAGCCAGCAGCATGGGTCTGCCTGGACACAAGTCCAAATGGCGGTTCTTGTAGGGGGGGGCATGACTCGATGGGGGAGAGAGGGAGCCTGAGGAGGCTCCGGAGGCTGCAGGGACGTATGGCTATGTGACAGTCCTACACAGACGCCCATTGCCCCTTATGACAGTAAGCTGCAGCTCAGTAACAGAGAAAGAGAAGGCACCGAAAGCTGTCACAGATCTGTCCCCAGGGCCTGGGCTCCAGCTACACCTAAGCAACTCCCTCCCCACGGGCTCTGCACATGTGGGACCCGAGGGAGCCGTCTGGGCCAGCCTCCTCCACCCCACCCCCTCAGAGAGCCAGTGCCAGGCCCCTGGAGTCAGGTGGTCCCGAGTTCCCACGCCTGCGCTTGGGCCTCAGTTTCCTCCTTGGGGAACTGGAAGTAAACTTCTCATAGAACGAGGAAGCCTATAGAGGAAACGCTTAACCCAGGGCCTGACATTCTCCAAAGGAAGAGCCTGAGGCCCAGGGAGCAGACACTCACGGCGTCTCACAGTCAACCTCTGGGCCAACTTCTCCTCCATCCCCAAAGCACCCGAAGCCATTATGGCCTCCCGCCCCGAACGAGTCTGCCCCACACTTCCTTCCTCGTGCCCTGCTCGGGTGTCCAGGTCACACCGCCTTCCCCAAACCACCTTTCACTCCAGCTGCCTCTGTCCTGGCTCCATCTGAGCCACGATCCCTCTCCTGGCGCGTTTTGTTCAGGCTTTCTGGCCCTCTGTCCCAGGACTTTTAGCACCTGAGGCTGGGAAAGGGCCCTGACACTTGCCTGGGGTTGGGGAGCCCTCGGTCTCCCTCTCTGCTCCCTGGGGTGAGGCTGGTGCTGCTCATGCTCCCGGCCTGGGGGAGAGGCCTGGCCCGGGAGGCTGCTTCGTACTTCCCAAGCCCCTGGGGCTGTGAGCACCAGAGCACAGGTCTGCAAACATGTTCGCTGTAGTGAGACCATCCTTAGGCCGCAGTTTCTCCACCTCCATTCTGTCTGCTCACAAGGTGAGGATCAAGGGCGTGGAAATATTTTCTAGGTAGCTACATGAAGGGATGAACACAGAGGAAGGAACAGAGTGGAAAAGGCCCCGGCACTGTCCCGGCTGAGTCTGCTTTGTACCAAGCCAGATGGAACACACGCTCCTCTTCCTTCCCCACCTCATGGCTGAGGACTGCACGCTGCCTCACTCTCCACAGGGCGACCCCGACAGTTCATGGCACGTGCTGTTCCCTCCACAGTATGGCCCTCCTGGTCTGGGGGAGCCTTCTTTTATTCTGCCTGTTAGGGTTTGGGTCTGGAGTTGTCTCCCCCAAACCTCATGTGTTGAAAGTCTCCTCTCCTGTGAAGGAAGATTCGGAGGTGCTCAGCTCTAACTGTCCCTGACTACTTCCTCTCTCTCTCTCTCTCTCTCTCTCGATCTCACTCTCACTCTCGCTCTCCCGCTCTCCCGCTCTCCCGCTCTCTCGCTCTCTCTCTGCTTCCTGGCTGCATGAGCTGAGCAGCATTCCACTGCCACGCCCCTCCTGACCTTCCGGCCTTGGAGCTCGCGGATCATGGACTGGACCTCTTAACTGTGAGCCAAATAAACGTCTCCTGTCTAAGTTGTTCTTGTCAGGTATGTTGTTCACATCAATGGAAAAGCTGCCTAATGTATAGCCATGGGCAGAATCCCAGAGCCCTCACCATGCCCACCCCTTGGTGTGATGAGGTCTTGGTTGCCTCACCCTGGGGTGCCAGCTGCCATTCATTACCTCCCGGGGATCATACATGCGTGCCTTCTCCAGGAGCTCAGCCCCGGCCACTCCAGCCTTCTATCTCAGACACAAGACTTTGCTTCCCAGGTGGTCAGGACCAGGGCTCATATATCAAAACTGGTGAAAGTGCACTAGAGTCTTTATTATGCTAATCGACCTCCAAAATTACCGCCCCACACTCCTAAACATCCCAGTAGTGTTTGATTTACAGTCACAAACCTTCTCAGGCCTGTTATCTCCTTCTGATAAATGGCCCTTGCCCAGCCTCCCTGCATGCCCTGTCATTCAGTCAATCACTGGTTTTAATTCAGATAAGACCAACCAGGGGAAAATAAAGGCATGAAGTCGTCATTGCAATATCTGTAGTCACTGTATTCTCTGCTACTCAATTTTTCAGTCCACTCTCAAATACTTTCACAAACAGAATTAGGTCTATTAGGATTCATACATTTTTAGAACCCAATTTTTCCACCTCATATTTTGTGAACCTTTGTTCATGCCTGCAAGAAATTATGTTCTAGATCTGTGAATTGTCTAGCTGTGCCTTAATTTATTAAGGCCCCTTTATAACCAATTCTGCCCAGAATCTTACAGCTAATCTTGGGCACACCTGTAATCCTCACTTCCTTAGAAAAATTTCCTAGCAGCAGGAGTGCTGAGTATAAGGTACACAAACATTAAACCTTTTGAAAACAAGCACACCCATGTGACTCAGAATGTGCATGCCATTGCTGAGTTTCAAGGGGCTGAGAAGCACTAAGGCAAGAGAAGTCCTCAGTCAGAGGAGAGGTCTATGCACACGCCACCCAAACACCACCAGAGGTGGCCCATGGGGAAGGGCTCAAAAAGCACAGAGGCCCTGAGTGTCACAACCTCAGGTGGGGCAGAGCAAACAATAGTCCAATTCCCTTGTGTGGGGGATGGAGAAACTGAGGCTCAGAGAGATGCCACCCAGGAAGGTAGAAACCTCAGTTCCGGAATTCTTTTAGTACAGTGAGTCTTGCTCAGGAAAAGGCCCCAGGAGGCAAGCCAAGCCTGGTGTGGAAGTGTGAGTTCTTCTCCACCACTTAAGCACAGCAGGAGTGGAGGAGAGCTGCAGGGCACTTGGGGGCGGGGGCATTGCAGCCCCTGCGATGTGCCAGGCCTGGTTCTAAGGCTGTGGGCCCATTATCAATGTATACCAAAAAAACAGCGAAGGTGGGTACCATGGCTGTAAGAGCTGCCTACTTTTATGTGCACAAAAAGCGATTTGTGCAGGTATTCAACCAAATGAAAATTCTGTCTGGATTTTCTGAAAGAAAGAAAAGTCTTTCCCGCCAGAGGGGCACAGGCAATGGCTCTCAAGGACTTGGTGGGAGAAGTATCCAAAATGCAGATTCCAAGGTGCTGACAGCCCTTGTGAGGCCTCAGAGCCTGCATTCCCCAAATGACTCAGAGGCAGACAGTGCACCCATCACTGCAGAAACATCGAGAGTGGTTGATTTTCATGCTGGGACCCTGACAGAGTAAGGGTTGGAAAGTTAGTGCAGTAGCTATTAAGCTTACATTGAGGAATGCACAGAAATTAAGGAGTGTGACATCAAGATCCTAGTATTTACCTACTTTCTTCCCATAAAGTTATGGATTTGTAGTTCATTCCTCCACAGATCCCAGACAGAACTTCACACGCGGCCTTTCTGCATTCGCCCAGTAGATGGCAGTAGCTCATCTTAAATGCCATTTGTGGAAAGTGGCTGAAAGCTCACGCTGGATGGAGAGACCAAGGGTCAGAGAGGACAGACACTGCAGAAATAGCCAGCACTAACCAGCTGTCTTGAAAGCAGACAGGGAAGCTTAACCTTCCCGCATGTAACCTGTAATCCTCCACGTAGTCCTGACGGCCACATTTGCTTTCAACAGTCACCTGCTGCTCCCCAAACCTGAGTCTAGCGGCTGCAAACTACTTGAGAGGCGGATCTAGGACATTGCGGTAACCTGTAATGACCACAAGGTGGCGCTGCTGGACTCAGAAGGATAAGATGCCTGAGAACATCCAGGTCTTACAAAGCAATCTAAAGGTGTGACTTGAAAATAAGATGGGGGGGGGGGGCGGAGAGTTGGAAAGAGATATGTTAATTAAGCCTATAACCTGTCTCTCAAGTTACTGCTACTTCTGCTGCTGCTTTGGGTGACCACCATTTAGTGCGAGGTCTCTGAGTGCCAGGCGCTGTTACAAGTACTTTATATGCATGGTTTCATTTAAAGTTCCTAAAAGCCTTATGGGGAAGTTCTACGATGTCTCCACTTCTGAGAGAAAGCATTATGTGAGAATCAGAGACTGGGGCCTCTTGTACTTTCTCAGAAGAAATAGGGACAGTGATCCAATTCTGGCCCGATCAACAATAGTGAATGGGGTGGTAGCTTCTATTCATAAGAGGCTGCCTGTTTCTTCTTTCATTCAGCAAGTACTAAAGCACCTGCTTTGTGACGGGCACGGTCAAGGTGTTGAGGAAAGAACTGAAGGGATTAGCGAAGGCCCCTGATCCTAGTGCAGACGCCACAGTCGGAGGGCAAATGCTGTGGGGAGGACGGCAGCCCAGGGAGCCTAAAATCGCCTGCCGGTGCCTGTGAGAGGGTGTCCGAGGCAAGTGGCAGCTGCTCCCATGGCTCCTAAGAGCCAACTGTTAAACCTTCAGGAGTGTTGCGAGCCAGTTCTTAAATACATTCATTATTAAATCAATTAAATGAACTTACAATTAAATAAGTTATATTTAAAACCAAGGTAGCAGATACTCAACACCCATCACTGCCTAATTATTTTACATTTTACCAGTATCTATGCCAGGAATACACAATTTTATCTTTTCCTGTAAAGGGCCAAGTGGTAAATGCTTTAGGCTGTGCAGGCCAAAGGTCTCTGTCACAACTATTATATTCTGTCCTTTCAGAGCAAAAGCTGCAAAACATAGAACATGAATGAATGGACATGACTGTGTTCTAATAAAATGTCTCTTACAATAATGGTGGTCTCGGGGTTTGGTCCACAGGCAGCAGTTCACAGGCCCCTGGTCTGTGTTCAGGTATCTATGTTGAGCACACCTGTACAGTGGGAACGCTACTGTACATCTCTTCCCCCAAAGATCATTTTGGTAGCTGCCATCAGGCAGGTGTGGGTACTTATATCACACAATCGATCAGCAAAGGCTCTCCTGCTCCTCCACCCGGGAGCACCCTTCTGGCTAATGTGCTCCAAGGGCCTGAGATGCTCCTCAGAACAGATGCTGGAAACTGCACTCAGTCTGTCTGGCCCATCCCACCTGCCATGGGTGTCCTACAGGGAACAGTTTGGAAATACATTGGAACAGAAGAGCCTAAAATGTACAGAAATAGCCAGGAACAGTCAAACACACATTGATTTAAGACACATACATCCCTGTATCATCACCCACCTGCAATGACTCCAGGAGTAGCCAAGAAGCTGCACATCATGGCCCGAGGCCTGGCTGTGTTTATTTCACAGGCTGGTAAAACCTGCCTGCCGCCAAACAGAGCTGACAGGGTTAGACTGCAGAGGCTGAGGAGGGACCACGGAAGAGTCAACCTCCTCGGCAACTCTCAGACCCTAACGCAACCTGAAACCACTTGCTTTGGAAAAGGCTGTGTGTGTGTGTGTGTGTGTGTGTGTGTGTGTGTGTGTGTGTGTAACTGGGGATTGAACTCAGACTGAGCTCCACCCCTAGCCCTTTTATTTATCTTTTTTATTTTGAAACAAGGTCTTACTAATTACTGTATGCTGCCCTCACACTTGCAATCCTCTTGTTTCAGCCTCTCAAGTACTGGGATTATCAGCACACACCAATGTCTCTAGCTAGAAAAAAGCAACATTTAAAATAGCTTTGGTATTATTTATAAGGGAATGGTTTGATATCTCAAGTTTAAGAGCTTTTGCAATCTCTTAGAAAAGTGCTAAGGTCCAAAGAGTAGACGCCATTTGCAGATTTTAGTTGCACTTCCAGGAAGAAGGTCACTCTGCGAGATGAATCACCTCATTTCCATGATGCCCCAATCCCTCTTGGCTCACCTAATTCCTCCAACCAGACCACAGAAGCAACTCCCCTCCAACAAAATTCAGCACTGTAAAATAATCTACCAACCTTATCAACCCACCCAGACCCAACCGTCCTCAATTCAGTGTGAGGAGGGGTACGACAGTCCCTTCCCAAGAACACTTCTGTCTTCTTCCCTCACTAACCTAGTGGGCTGGATTTGGTTTTTGTTTTTCAGACAAATAAAGCCTATGACACCTGAAGTTTCCATACACTTTGAAATAGTTCCTAAACAAAGATAATGGCACCTTCATGACACACCTTTAAGGATATCTCTATTTGAGCTCTCTTCACAATTAGGGTCATTTCCATCCTGTTGCCAAACCTTCTGTCTTCAGCACACACCCACCATGCTTCCAAGGCCAACGACTTTATGGCAGATTTTCTCCCTTTCATTTAATGCACAGTACTAACTGGAGCAGAAAGTTGCATCAAGGAATGGCAAATAGATTGCTTCCCTAGGAGAGCACCAGCCCTCTGACAAGTGGTTCCCAGTCCCAGCTGCACACTGGACTTGTGGGAAGAGCTGTGACACATGCCCATGGCAGCCCCATCTGCAGAGCTCCGGTAGGCCTGGGGTGGGCACCGTCTCCACATCTTCAAAGTCTCCCTACGTGGATTTGACCTGCAGCCCGGATATAGAACTGCTATCTGGACAGTATGCCCACATCCTCCTGGTTGTAATGAGGAGCAGGGAGGGGCAGCAAGCCCAGAAAAGAGACCTGGGTAGTGCCAGGGATTCTTCTGACCAGTCAGCTCTCTTCAGCGAGGATCGAAGGACACAAGTATGTGTACTGTCTCTGCCACATTAATATACCAAAAGAGGAAGAAAGAAGGGCATTCTTTGAAAAAGTATGCCAACCCTTGAATCTGACATGGACCCATACCCTTAATCTCATGGCCCCTCGCCCCACCGGAGACTCCTGAGATCCATGAGGACAAGGTCAGGCCTCAGCCAGCTGCCACCCATCGTTGAAACCTGAGGAAGAGGAGGTCCAGACTTCCACTGTGCCCACCCCTTCTTGGGAGTTCTATATAAGGACTGAAAAGGCTGCAAAGACCCTCTTGGCCCGGACGATCTCCCCTCGCCTGCCTTCTCCCTACAGTCCCTCACTTTCCTAAATAAAACTCCTGCCTTTGTCCCTGACTGGCACGTGTTGAAATTCTTTTCACCACGGAGGCCAAGGACCCACAGAAGGTATCATGCTGACCCATGACAATGTGATCATCCCTCAGGATATCACAAAGAAGTGGTGTATTTAAAGGCCTCCCTAGCAGCTGTGGGGACCAGCACACACCACTCTGTGGTAAACAGCTCATCCACAGATGTGAAATGAAGCACAAGAGTAACTGCTGGTTGGAGGCGCTCAGAGACTGGTGGAGATGAACTTGAATTAGATCAAGAAACCATACACTCAGGAAGCACATCTTTACAACAGGGCAAGTGTGTGAGGTCTTCTAAAACAACTGCGATGACAGCAGAGCTTTAGGAAGACAGAGGTGACCAGGCACGGTGTTCCCATAGGGCTCTTCCATGCTGGCACCATGGCAGACACGCAGGAAGTTCCAAAAACCCAATTCCAGCTTTCCCATAACCCATGTCCCTTCCCCCAAAGAAATGAAGGAAAAGGAAACATAAAAATTTCATTTTAATGATACAGAAATAGTATATAGTACATTTCTTTCCACAGCAGCACTTCATTCATCTCTAAAAAAATTTAACAAAATTAAGGCTAAATCAGAGCAATCTGATAGTAAAGGGGTATTTCATGTGGTGGTATTCTTAAAGAATGTTTTCATAAATATAGGGCATTCTTCAGGCAAAAAATTAAATAAAAAATTGAATAAGATACCAGAAATGGAAATACAGTACAAAATGTGCTCCTTTGTATCAACCTACTAACAACCATAATGCCCCTGTGAAGTTTCAATGGGATTTTTTTTTTTTAAATCAATGTTATGGTATGATGCTAAGACTTTCCACAGTTAAAATTCCTTAGTACAAGGCTGTTTTATAATATAAAACCAAAGACAGTTGAGTCTCCAGTATAATCCCTCTAGAATAAATAGAAAGTGGAAGTCGATGGTTTTTAAAAGCACAAGAGACCGTACCTAAAGCCACAGTGCTCCCAGGATAATCCCTGCATCTTGAGGGGCTCTCGAGTACCCTAGCTACAAGTACTGCCTCTCCCTGTGATCAAGAAGGCAGATTATATTTCCCTCCCACTTCCCCACTACTCCCCGCCACCTCTATTGGTTATCTTTCTGCCTCTGCTTTGACTCAAGAGAAATCTGTTAACTGCTCCAGGATTTAGAGTAAGACGAAGAGTATTCCCCCATTTCTTGCCCCCAGTAAAACATCTGAAAGAACAGTGCAAGACTAACCCCTGCAGGAAGCCTCCCTCTCTGAAGTCTACTAATCCAGACCAGAGGGACAATCCCAAGAGCCACAGAAACCTGCCTTCATGTGCCCCAATCTGCTATGAGGGTTACCACCTTTCCTCCTCCACTCTCTCTTTTGCAGTTGCCATGGTAACATCCTCTTCTCCACTCTTCACTATTCCCACCCCCAACTTGTTTTAGGGAATTCAAGGATTTTCGTGGATGGAGAATTAGGAGTGTTGCTTCTATCAGTAACCCCTAGGAAAGGTGGTCTTGTTTTTAATTATAGGCCTTATGGCCCATCTATTTTGACAAGGGCATTTTACTTTATGATAGGAGTATCCATCTCCTCAGAAAAACCTCCCCCATGTAATTTCAAAATTTTCATCATGTTTTAACTTTGCATGGGAATTTTGTTTCTGTGTTTCTTTGGCTCCCAGACTCTCAATTTCCCCCAAAGAAAAAAAATAGGAGGAAAATATCCAGGCAAACAACATCAAATATCCTCTTAACGCTTACTTGTGTTCCAAAAACTGCTAAAACCTCTAGGAAACAGTTGATGTTCACATATTAAGATGCATTTCTCATATAAGTTCATATGTAAGCACAAATAACATCCAATTACACTCAGGTAGAATTATTAACACAATAGCTTTGTATGATCCCACAATCACCAAAAGAGAAGGGACCTTTGAGGTCTTCCACTTCCATGATTTCAAACATGGTTGGTTATCATCAGGTTCACCTGGCAAACTTTCGACTGACAGGTTTCCTACCCTGGCACAAGGAGTTAGATCCAGCAGGCCTGGCCTGAGACCTTGACATTTGTTTAGGGTCTCCCCCCTGTAAAACTCAACAGTCCAACCACCTCACTACCTAGAGGAAGAAACTAAAACCCAAGAAGTCAAGATGTTGTCTAAGGGTACAGAACAAGCAACAGAGAAAGGGCCCAGGTTTCTTGTTCCCTATCCTTTACTTTCCTGGTACACCACATTGCCTTCCAAGACTTGCCCCAGACCTGTTACCCTCACACTTAAGCTAAACAACCATTAAAAGATGTTCTACTGTTAAAGTTAGGTGGTAAGCTGCTTGAGAGCAGGGACCAGGTCTCATGTGTCCTATGGCACAATGGTAGGCACCTAAATCAATGTTCAATAAATACTTCCTGGCAGTCACCCAGCTAAGGCTTAATACTGTATTCTTTAGCCATATCTCAGGCTCCAGTCATGCAAATATAGATGTTGAGATCCAGCCAAGCAGGGGAGGAACTCCTGGATTTATTAAGGTGCCACCTTCAAACAACTAGGAATTTGGATAGCAATACAAGTTCAGTAAGGTTAATCTCTATGTCTCCTGCTTGTTCTCAAATGACTATGTGAAAAAATAAATGAACTCAAGGGATAGGAAGAACCTAGCCATTTATTTAAGCATGTGGTAAGTTACAAAAATCCTAAATTATTCTAAAGAGAAAATCCTTATCAATGTAACAACTACACTATGCTAATTTTTGTTATTTTTTCTCTTGGTTTTCTATGTGTTTTCCTAATCTTAGGAAACATTCTTTTGTGGATGGAGTCAGACTCCTTTATAAAGCTGATAGTGAGGGATAGGACATGGGACACATTTAGCCTCTATATTATAACATGGTACTGCCCCCCCCCATGTATATAAACATATACAAACACATAAAATGTATTTATATGAAGGTGGAAGAAACTAAAACCCAAGAAGTCAAGATGTTGTCTAAGAGTACAGAACAAGCAACAGAGAAAGGGCCCAGGTTTCTTGTTCCCTATCCTTTACTTTCCTGGTACACCACATTGCCTTCCAAGACTTGCCCCAGACCTGTTACCCTCACACTTAAGCTAAACATGTATATAACATGACTTGTTATATTTTTCACTTGTAGGTATGGATCATGAACTATGTTGTAAACAAAATGATTCTACTATATTCTCATCTTGAACATATGTATGTTAAGGAAAAAGGATAATTAAAATGCTTAATGTTTATGAAAAACATTAAAGAAAATTTAAGACTGAAAATGACTCAACAGGCATATCAGCCATCCATGCCGTGCAGTCCGGCCCTGATTGTATCACCTTGACAAACCAGGTTCTGAGGGAACAAGGAACAAGAAGGGACCACTCAGAAGGATTAGAAGGGACAGGTGAGGAAAGAAGCTCCCTAGCTGGTTCTCAGAAATAAGGCAAGGACGCAGTCCTCTCGGCTGCCGGAGCTGGTCCCTGGCACCCTTTACTGCATGCTCCCTCCCTAGGGAATGCTACAGGAGATGTGGCTGGGAATCATTTACGGATGAGGACTCTCCCACTTAAAGAAGCCTCCACCCCGAGCCCTGAAACCATGTGCACACTCAAAGAAGTCTTGAGTTCGTGAGTATTCTACCCTGTGAGCTGGGCAGTTGATCCTGCTCAGCTTGGATTTTCAGTTTCTATAGAAAAGTCAGTTAAGTCTGTCTGTCTGTCTGTCTCTCTCTCTCCTGTTAAATCCAGTCTTATCTACACATAGCTTCCTAATTCTTCTTCCAGATAACCTTTTGGAATCATCCTTATAGGCTCATTCATCTACTTCTTCACTCAGGACATATTTGTCATGCAGTGCTTGGACTGAAGATAGTCAGAGCTAGAAGGGAGCCTGGACACGGCACTCCATGCCCCTCCTGTGCCTCACAGGTGATGGAGGCAGGGCCAGCCCCTGGCCCAGGACGCTCAGTCTCCACAGCTTCTCCCATCATCCACCCAACCTTTGCATTTAGCAGTGCAAAACGTGTGTACAGTCTTCATTTAAAAAATGAAATGGTTACAAGTTCAGTTGTTGTACCTTACTAGCAAAATGGAATGATAAAAACACAGGGTAAAGTGCCTTTAAAAAATAACTACAGGGTTTGCTAGGACTCCTCCCACTTTTTTGGACATTATTTTATAAAGTCATATGCTATGTGCATATGACATCTTTTCTGTCTTTCTGCAAGGTTAGGAAGTCATTCAAGAAAGACAACAACACAACACAACATTCAGAGAATATACATTCCACAGCACTGACATTTATGATTTGTGGTTCTAGTCTACGACATCCACTGTGGTCTATACACACACCATGGATAGTACCTAAGAAAACATCCATTTTCTACTTATTTAATCAGGAGGATGAAGCTGCTAACATTTCAATAAAATATGATTCACAACTGTCATTATCTCAAGTGAAACCAAACTGAATTTATTGAGTCTGACTGATCAAACTTAAAATAAGTCTTATTTTTTTAAAAATGTGGTTTATTTTAAATAAACCTCTTCTTTATTTAAAATAATAGAGTTTTAAATATCTAAGACATGTCTTCAGGGAAATGTTAATGAGCAATATGCCAGTTTTGTATTCTTATGAACCGTATAATTGTATAAGAATATATTATTTACTTATCACTCCAATCATTTCATAAAATTTACTGTGTCCTATTCCATAAAATAGTTAGAATGCTTTAAAAAATATCCCTGTTGGCTGACAGTTACTATATGACTGAATAGCTTCAATTGCTAAGTACCCTAATCCTCCAAGAAAATTACATCAAAAATGGACATTTTATGACAGAATCACTAATTTATCTCAAAACCAGAACACATAGAAAACAACACCATTGAAGAAATTTCAGTATTTTCTGACCACTATTGCAGAAACACAGAAACTTAGCAGATTGCAGACATGCAGGAATCAGCACTATAGAGGAAAGAGTTAAGTCAAACTCAGTACACTTTCAACAGCTGGATAGAAAGTAGACTCTTAATAAAACCAAATTATTTCTTCCTCAAGGCAACCATTACCTACAAAGGAAAAATAATTTCATATTCTTGGTCCATAAAGAAGAGACATTTATTTACATTCTCAATGGACTAAAAGAGGTTTTTAAACTGTCACAATTAAAATTTTATGCTTCAAAAAATATCATATGATCAATGCACTTAACTTAAAGCTTCAGGTATTAATAACTTCATTTAGACTTCTTAAAAAATCAACACAAACATACTTTCTAGAGTGCAAAATGCTTCTTATTAAATACTTCAGTAACACAAAAGCAACTGGAAACACAGGAATCCTTTTCCAAAGGGCCATCACCACAAAGACGCCCACTGCCGGCAATGGACGCAGAGCAGAGCCACCAGCTCAAGAGAAACAACGGTGAGAATCTGAGCTCAGTCTCCTCTTCACCTCTCTGCTTGACTTCAGCTACTTGTACAGGCTCATGGTCGGACTCTGGTACATGCACATATATGCATCACAAAGAAGTCTGCGTGCACAGCCTTGGATTCTTCTCGAGTCCAAGGAATGCAGGTCCTCTGGAGACATCTTCAAGTATTCTCCCACTTCCGGACAGGGGGTCACTTGAGGAATGTTGAAGCCATTCTGGCCACCTATGAAGAGAAGGGAGAAGTATTTTTAGGGCAGTGAGTTCTAAACTCTCTTGCTCTCCTGCCCCACCAACACAAGTTTCTGACCCTAGTATCTGGTACAGGCTGAAATTCAGCATCTAAAACACCTTATTTCACTTCTCCTTTAACTCGTGATAGGTTTCTCATCTCTCAGCTTCTGAAAGGATTCTGAGGCCAAGAGTAAATAAAATTGGTAGAAAGTTATATTTCCTGAAAAAAAGAAAATACTTACTTTCCAGACTTCTTTCTGTATTCAATTATTCAAGGAATAATGTTATCTATACATATGCAAACAACATTCAGTGCCTCCATTTCTATCCCCTTTCAAACAATAGCACCCCAGCAGGTTTCACCATGAAATTGTTCAATTTTGAGCAGGTTTAGTAAAATGAACATTATTACATCTCCCTACATTAAAAAAAATGTTTGCATACCTCTAGCAGTTTGTTTTACATATCATCAGTCTGTACATGAAGATACTCTGACATCTGATTCCAGGAAAAGCTCTCTGGTTTAGAAAAAATGCTCTTCCAATGGCTTTTCTAAATGTCTGAAATTCCTATGCTTTTGAGCCATACTGTTAAATACCGTTAGCTGGGGTAAGGGCACATGTACTGAAGGGGGCTGGTCACACTCCTCAAGTAGCAGAGAGCTGAGGAAAGGTTAAGAACTCTTGGTCTAGAGCTTAGCCTCTGGCCAAGCCAGGGGCCACTGAGGGCATGTAAGGTTATTATCAGAGAGCCACACTAGAAAAATGGGGTGTAAGAAGAATGGAGGGGCATGGAAGTCATACTTGCCAACTTTGCCCTGGGCTAGCCCTAATCTGTGAGCTCCAGACAGGCAGGGTCAGATGTTTTGACAAGCATGTCAGTCCTGGCACCTCGTCAAGCCCCTAGCATTCAGGTGCAGATCAAATAATGACTAAGTATTCTAGAAAACGGCCCAGAAAGCACAGCTCATCTCCAATTTCAGGAAGAAATATTAAATGCAGAATAGGCTTACTTTTCCAAAAAGAGTATTTACTTTTGATCTTAGCTTTTATTGTTTAGAAGAGAACATCATTTAGTAATAATAATTTTGAAAACACAGAAAGACTGAGATAAACACAAGCTATGTAACGTTAGCCACCTTAAACCTCAGCTTTACTACCAGAAAAATAAAAATAAGAATCACTCTGATCTTGAGGATTTTGATAGAATGATTAACGTGCTCCAAGAGACCTTGGCATGTAGCTCAATAAATGGCTACTATGGTTTATACAAAAATGAGAGGAAACAGTAAAATCTTTCAGAGCCAAAATAAGAATTTGGGAATTAACAAAGAGCATATGTACGGCAAAATATCACAACAATATTATCCCTTAGTTTAGGTAGCAGAGTTGGTAATGTATCCCAAGATTTAAGTCTGTGTCAACAAGATTCCTGAAAGGATTTTGCCACAAAATATCTTAAAACTCAGAACAGGCTATCCCATTATGAACTATTCCATCACAAACGAAAATGCTGCGTGTGGAAGAAAGGAGTTTTTAAATACCATCCCGATCAGCCATGCTGTCGAAGAAGAGCCAGGCAGAATCATCCTTCCCGTACTTCACAAAAGCAACATAGTGGCTTGTTTCTATGCAGAGAACAGCAAATAATTCCATCTTCTGACAGGGGATGCAGCCATGTCTCCAGTCCCAGTCAGGTAAATCTTTGGGAAGTGACACTGGATTATATTTATGATTCAACCTCTTGGGATGAAGGTGGACCTAAAATGGACCATAAAGAGAATGTCCTGAATGAGCTAGACTCCATGTTGCTCTTCCTGACAACATCCCTTATAAACAGCAACTGAATGCTTCACAGATGTCTATCAAGTCAACAGAAGAGGCATCAATAATACCATTTTATCATGCGTTTTTAAAGTTAATTATGATCTTAAAGCCTTCAAAAACCTAAAATCTGTTTTCAACTACAAATAACTTACTATTCCACCACCATTAAGTAGAGGCAAACTTACTTGAGTGTTGCAGGTTTTACAAAACTGCTTGATCTTTCCGGCTGAGATATCAGGATCATCATAGCATTCTCTGCACTCATACATGGCCAGCCCTCCACAGATCCGGCACTGCCTGGGAGCTGCAGTGCGGAGACAGGCAGGGGGTACAGGGCATTTAAAAAACACATTCTTTCATTAAAAATTTTTAGAAGAAAGTTGTGCTTTAAAAAGGATAATGTTCGGGGCATCAAAAAAGTCTATCCCTCTTCATTCTCTTAAACTTTAACTGGATATTTATCTTGGATTTGTAATATCTTTAAAGATATTTTCTTCGACCAAATAAGATTTTTTTTTTCTTTGTGGAACTGGGGACTGAACCCAGGGACATTCTACCTCTGAGTTACACCCCCAGCCCTATTTTTTACTCTTTATTTCGAAATAGGGTCTCAGCAAGTTGCAGAGGGCCTAAGTAGCTGAGGCTGGCTGCAAACCTGCGATCTTCCTATCTCAGCTTCCCAAATATTGAGATTACAAGTATATGTCACCACACCTGGCTCTATTTTTTTCTAATAATGTATTCTAGAATGGTTTCCCCTCTGACTATAAAATGTCTTTTGATGAAAATTCAAAGATAAAAAAAAGTATAAAAAAACCTGAAAGTACTTATATTTTAGTTAGGAAGAGAAAACATAACTGCTGTCAATATCATGAATTTTCTCTAATAATTTTATATCTGAATATTTATATAACTATATTGTGGGGGATGTTTATATAGACACATATCTATATTAAGCTCCTTCATAGAATCTATTAGTGTAATAACCTTTTCACTTACTATTATGTCATGACCAGGTTCACATACAGTGGTCTTCAAAACTATGAATTTTAATGATAGCAGTTTCACTGTATGGATATACAATAATTTACCTATTCCCTTATTATTAATATTTTGGTTGTGTCTAATTTCTTAATCATATGACAATAAGCATATCTGCATATAAAATGTTTATTTTCTTTTTTTTCAAAATAAATTTCCAGAACTAAAATTACTGGCTTAATGTGTCCAAGCTCTCCAGATACTAAACTGCCTTTTAGAAGTATTATATTCACAGCTAATGAGAATAATCTGACAGACTGTTTCTAAACAACTAAAAGATTTTATACTTACTGTCTTCAAGTAAATCTGTTATATTTAATTCCAGAGAAGGAAAAATTTTTTTAAATAGTTTAAAGTCTTTCCCAAATCGAGGCATCTGAATAATCAAACATGATGGTGCCTAAAAAAGAATATATACATGGTTTGTTTGGTTTGGGTTTTTTTTAAGTACTGGGGATTGAACCCAGAGGCCTTCTATCTCTGAGCTACACCCCCAGCCCTATTTTGTATTCTTCATTTTGAAACAAGGTCTCACTAAGTTGCAGAGGGTCTCACTAAGTAGTGGAGGCTAATCTGTGAACCTCCTGTCTCAGCCTCCCAAGTCCTGGGATTACAGGCATGTGCCACCATACTCGGCTTACACATGGTTTTAGAAATCAAAGTATTAAAAAAAAAAAAAAGGTTTGCCTATGAAACTGAAATAGTCCTGGCTGCCAAACCAAGCAGTGATTGTCACCACAATGCTGGTGACCTATAAAGCAAGATTCTCATGTGAATATGGAGTATGGATGCAAAACAGCAACAAGCTCTAGGTCTTCCAGTAGTCCCTGACCTCATGACAGCAACCCAAAGAGGCCAGGGAGTTCCAGTCTTGGATTTCAAATAATACATCCACTATCTACTAAAGTGTTACTTTACCGTAGGTTTATATTTGTAAAGGCTTTAGAGAAAGTGTTTTTGCAAATATAACACAAATTGTCATCACAGTTATCCTTTTATGTCGACAAATAACTGTAGCTGTCAAGGGTTTACATCCCTTCAGAGATGAACATGATAGAAATAAACCACAAACATGCACTACTAAAATCATACATACTTGGTAGACAGCAAAAGAAAATGCATTTGTATCACCTGTTCATTAATAAATCAATATAAATGAATTCTTGACATGTCTCTTAATGAAAGGGAGAAAGTTAATATTCTCTTTCGGATATATTTGGATAATAATTTGCTTGGGTAAAATGACAATTAAAAAACATAAATAGTTCTTTTGCATTAAACTACTTAAAAGTTTTCAAGCTACAAATACCTTTGGCACCAAAAATCTAAAAAGTTCAATCATAAGTCTAAGGCATTTTCTATAAGAATTAAGTTTTCTTAATTGTGTTTCAAACTATTCTCAGTTGGTTAAAGTCAATAGACAATGAATTTACTAGTAGTCTTAAGAGTCACATAAAACACAGTATCACTAACCTCTGCAAATTTCAGGTTACTGTTGATAAAAGACCACTCTAACAACTGCTGAATTGTAGGAACTCCAACTTTCTCATTTTTTTCCATAAAAATTTGATAGAAGTAACAATCTTGTACTTTTTGACCTGCTGATCTAAGAGCATGCAGGAAAAAAATACACATGTAACTTATTTATTAAATGCTTAATCAGAATATCAATTTGTTCCAGCAGGATCTGAGAATAGAAACCCAGGAAACTGATGGTGCAGCTCAGGATAGTCCAAAATTAATGCAGAAGACCTGGTAAATGATTTCTTGCTTTAGTTTTATATTGAAAAGCTCTCTTGTGATCAGGAGAAAGATCATGGAATAATATCCCCAATCAAGAAGTACTGTGTGAACAATAACCAGAAGTTAAAATCAAATTAGTTTAATTTCACAGTCCACATCTAGCAAACAGCAAACCACATTTGGTGCTTAAAACGGGAAAATAAATTCTGATACGACTAAATGTGACGAGGTTCCTCCCCAACCCATGATGTGATTCCTATTTCTATGAAATTCGACTAGTATCTAATGTTTATGTTTCATGTCTTATTTGCTCAAACTTCCCAAGTAGCAAACATTCCTAATTGTGGCATTTCTCGCATTCCTTCATCAATCTGTCACTCTTCACACTGGCAGCAAACAACGTCAGTCAAGAGTAACCCATCTACAATGAGCTTTTAAGTGGACAGTCCAGCACCAAAATGTCCACGAGAGAAACCCAGGTCAAAACCTAGATCAGTCACTTAAAACATCTCACTAAGAACTTTACTGCATTAAACGCAAGGCTTTTATTGAATGTGGAGGGAAGAAAAAGACCAAGCAGCAAAACTGAGAACAAGAGAGCTAATTTAAAGTTAACTTAATTCTTTAGGTCCGATGGGTAGTCAAAAATGATGTGCTTACAGTGTGTGACTAGATAAGAATTAGATCTTCTTAAAAGGTTCATTAATTGAAATTACAAAAATATTCACATACAGTTTCATTAATATAATGAACTATAATAATTTTTATTACTAGGGTTTAAATTAAAAGTACAAATTTACATTGGATTTGCCCTTCAAGTTAAGTATGGCACTACAGAAAGGATAATAATTCCATTTAATTTGAATTTATGCATGCCTAGCATAACTAAGTGCCCTAAGCAAATAAAATATTAATCATGACTACTGAACTTTAAGGGCAGTGGAAATGAGGATGGGCTATTTTTCCAATGCTTCTATAACAATTTAAAAGTTACCTTATTTTTAGCAATGGTTCTACCCTTAAAATGTGATGAAACAGAATATTTAAGAATTCTTCAGGATCTAGGAGAAAATAAAAAATCAAGTCAGTCACAGGCAAATTTAAAAATTATTATTTATAATAATCATATGTCTATACAGTATGAACTCAATAGTATCCATTCATTATTATTTCAATTAGAAGCATTGCTTTCAAGTTTTCCTGACAAAGGAAAACCATAAAGAATATTTAAAGATTATGATAAAGTACCGTTTCAATTTTGTTATAATTTTATTGCATTTGAAAGGGAATAATCATTTATGCACAGTGAAATGATTATTTCTTTTGGGGGGGTTAACATTAAGTAGAATAAAACCTGAAATATGCTCTGTTTTTTCTCGCTATTTAAATAATTATCAAGCCTCTAAATATCATAGTTGGTTATAGTACACTGTTAACAAGTTCAAAGTTGAATCTTTAAGTAAATCTATTAGCTATGAATAGATTAGCTATGAATAGATTAGAACATGTGACCATAAACTTATTTTATTGCTAGTTAGTCATTTTGTAACTCCATTTTATATGTAAAACTAAGTGGGAAATGTAGAGAACTCAGTGTACTCCTTTACCATAAAAAGAGAAACAACTCAGGTTATTACTGCCAGATGAAAAGGAAAGCATTTTTCACCTATTCATTTAATACAGTAGAACCTGCCAGCTTCATGAATGTTAATTATTCCATGTAACCATTCACTTTTCAAAGAGAATAAGAATTTACAAAATGGGGAGAAAACTGTATGCTACATAGAAAAATAATTATCTTTTTATTTTTATGGCCTTGTGGATTAAACCCACGCCTCTTGTATGCTGGGCTAGCATTCTACCTCTTAGCTTAATCCCTAGCCTCCCCCCAAAATCTCATTTCAAATTAAACTCCAAAATACACAGACATACATTTCAGCTAGCCATTTAGCATATTCATATACTTTTGAGTTATTTTCAATGCATATAGTATAAATTAAGATGGTCACCTTTTTCTTCAGAAGTAAATCCTGATGCAGCCTCAACTTTTTCAAGTATTTTCCTCAGTTTCATAATTTTTGTGGCACATACATATCCATATCTATGTCAGGAAAAAAATTATTAATTAACTGATGCTGGCATACATAGTAAATTATATTGCACATCTTAATAATAACATATTTCTTATACAACTCCAGCATGTCATAAATCAATTGACTAGGCAATTATTTTAAAGAATACAAGTATAGGCTTCTTTATTGAAATTTGAAAAAGTAAAGAGCTAGAACCAAAGTAATCCCAGACACAATCATTTATCTTAAAAATAATTCATCTACTAATAGAAGTTTATGATGATTGAGTTCTAAATATTTGTCTAAGTAATTAAAGCATTTACATTATAAGACAGAATATATAATTTTGGAAAAGTCTTTTTAGAATATGAAACAGCTTCCCAGGGAAATGGGAAAGGAAATTAATAAGATATTGAAAATTTAAAATCTATGATAAAACCAATCAACAAACAAACCAACACACCACTTTTTCTCATCTTTGTCTGAACACAGGATACAGTCAGTGTCAATCCTTGACAAAACTAACAATGGCTTCAGACGAGAACTTAGGAGCCACATGGCTTAACAAGGGCAAGTCAGAACCAGCCAATCTATTATTTTATACTATTTTATATTCACTCATTAACTCTCTGCAACCAACATACATTGAATATCTACTACTTACACAGTAACCTAACTTGCTGGCCACTGGGAAGACAAAAGAAGTAAGGTGAAAAAGACAGGGTCCCTGTTTTTGAGAAATTTGCAATGAAGAAAGCAGGGTTTCAGTACCAAAGCCAGCTGGTTTTATTCAACCAAGTGTGAATGCTACAGGCACAGGAATCCTTATCACCACAGGTCATCTGACAAGTTTCTTCTTATGAACAGGGTTGGCAAAGTGTAATTAGCTATGATTCGTAACTGGTTGGACAACAGTATCCAAAGAATGTTTATCAATTGACTTTGATGTTTTGGATAGAAGAAAGGAAGTGGTAACACACTTTAGAGTTTTGAATTTGACCTGCCTTGTTCTATTATCAAGTACTTCCAGGGGAAAATAGCTTATAAATTTGCATAAGACAAAGTAATTAATGTGAAGATCAAGACTTATAATTATCCTAAAAGGTAAAACAATTATAGAATCCATTACAGAATTTAAGGAAAACAAGATATAAGTGAGGTAACTGACTCTTATAATTGACTTTTCTAGTCATATGACTTAGTAAGTCATTAGGAATGCTCATTATATTTTAGTATTTTGCTTTTTTGGTCAAAATCTTCTATCAGACTTTTTTTTGCTTTAATTGTTAAATAAGAAAATATGTTACAAAATTTAAAGTTATCATAATATGGACTTTAAATTACATAGTTTTCTCTCTGTATTTCTAAATGAACAATTTTTTTTGGATCTATGGCCCTAATTCTTTATGGTTTAAATTTTATAATGTGACATTATCACACATCACTACTTCTACTTATCAAAAATCTTTACTGGATGGCCATCTGCCACTTGGGCTTGTACCATTACAAACTGTTTCCTATGGCAAAAAAAAAAAAAAAAAAAACCAGAAACAAAAACAAAAAAAATTACATATTTATAATTCCTAAAATATAAAATAGAAAAAGAATAAAAAGAATCATCTTGTTAAGGGAAATAGAGGTCTAAATATATTCCTTTAAACAAAAACATGCTATTAAAATACATCTCAGCTGGGCGTGGTGGCACACACTTGTAATCCCAGTACTTGGGAGGCTGAGACAGGAGGATTGCAGGTTCTCGGCCAACCTCAACTACTTAGTGAGGCCCTCTGCAACTTAGTGAGACCCTGTTTCAATATAAAGAATTAAAAAAAAAATTGGGCTAGGGGTGTAGCTCAGAGGTAGAATGTCCCTGGGTTCAATACCCAGTTATACACACACACACACACACACACAATCTCATCAGTTTCTAGTACAGAAGTATTAAACACTATTTTATAAATAAAAAATTCCCCTACTTCTTTTCTTTTAGATGAATTAAGTTTAAGAAGCTAGACTATACCAATTTACCAATTTGACCATGATTAATTACTATTAGTAGGAGTGTTGGAACAAACTCTTTCAAAAGATAAGAAGCCCAAGTAGTATGTATTAGCTTTTCTAAACCTACTGCAATTGTTAACTTGCAGTATACTCTACCAAAATGGTAGAGTCAATATTTCAAGTTATTCCATGAAATATACTATGTTAATACTTTGGCTGAACTTAGGAAAATAAATAAGCAATGGAAATACAAGAATCAAAGGTTTAAAAAAATCAGTTATTTCACCACAGGAGCTCATTTTTGCCCAGTTCTTATTACAGGCATAAATTCATGGACCAGAAAAAAAGCAAACAGAATTCCATCTAAAGGCAAAATATTTATTTCCTACTTACAGTCTCAGAGGGTTAACAATTTCTGTCCTCAGCAGCTCTTGAGTTTCACTATAATATTCTACATCATTTTTTTCTTTGGGTCTAAGTAATACAGTGTCCAGAACAGAACTGAAAGCAAATAAGCTGCAAAAAAGACATTATTTTCCCTCAAGCTATAAACAAAACATTTCTTGAGAAATAGATTCTAAAAAGAATCAGGAGAGGAAAAGAAGTAAATACCAGAGAACAAACAACAAAAAAGCTTTTTTTTTTGGTTCATTTTTTGTTTTGTTTTCTCATGAAGATAGGTACCTAAGAGCCCTGTGAAGATTCCCATGGTTCCATTATCAGGGCCAAGAGAACCTTCCAGGTCAAGGAGAATACTAATACCCAGAAGGCAAACTATGGACTAACACAGATTTTTATGAGAAAACCTAAATGCTATAAGGCTTATTTTTGTCAACACATCTAAGAAACAAAGTATTCTGCCAACAAAATGGCCTACCACCTTTATTCTTTTCCTACTTTTTGTGTTTGTTTGTTTGTCTGTTGTACTAGGGATTTAACCCAAGGCACTCTACCACTCTACCACTGAGCTACACCCTTTTTATTTTTATTTTATATTTTTATTTTGAAACAGGATCTCACTAAATTACTGCTCACTGGATTTGAACCTGCTATGTGATCCTCCTGTCTCAGCTTCCCAAGTACTGAGAAGACAGGCATACACCACTACACCCCTTCCTGCTTTTACAATTTTAACATTTGATGTTAACTTCATAGTTCTCACAACAAAGCTGTACTGAGCTGGCAAGTTATACTCAATTTAACTGGCAGTGTACAGTGCCTCGGGGCCTAAAGATTCTTGGTTAATCTTCAGAAGTCTAATAATTCTTGCCATGTTAAGTTGTTCCATTTTGGAAAACACCACATATATGAGGACAACAGTGCTTGCATTGAAAATATATATATATTTTATATATATATAATGTGTATATATATATATATATATATATATATTTTTTTTTTTTTTTTTTTTTTTTTTTTTTTTGCGGTACTGGGGATTGAACCCAGGGACATTCTACTTCCAAGCTACACCCCTGGTCCTATTTTTTATTCTTTATTTTGAAATGGTGTCACTAGGTTGCAGAGGGCCTCACTAAGTAGCTGAGGCTGGCTGCGAACCTGGATCCTCCTGTCTCAGCCTCCCAAGTCCTGGGATTACAAGTGTGCAACACCATGCCCGGTTTGAAAATAATTTTTAATGAACTAGTTTATGATTGCCTCTACCTACTAAATCAAATGTATCATACATGAAGCCAATGGCTTATTGGAAGTAATGTTATTTGATATGTACACAAAGATAACTATTGCTTATTCACTTCAGATTCCCTCAGTATACATGTTCCACATGTATTACTATCTTTCAGATCTTATTCATTATTCACTGACTAACTTTTTATATTAATGTCTTCCATATAAAACAGGAGACAATATTCCATAGTTTCCTAGGATATTATGGAAAGCAAATCTCCGTTTCTTTCCTGACCCCAGTCTCTCTGCTCAGAGGCAGTGGGAAGTTTCTTTCACATATATCCATACACACACATATACACACTCATACACAATACATGCCCCACTACACTACCCACACCTACTGCATTAATTTTAAACTTACCAGAATAATGTTGAGTCTAAGTAACAAGAATTGTAATGACCCTGGATACCTTTCTTCTTTCCAATCATAATCTCCAAACCTTCTTTTTCCATTTTTGGAGGAGTATTTTCTTCTACTACTTCACTTAAGTAGCCTCCAAATGCTGAAAAAATAAAAAATAAAAATGAAAAGAATTCTTTTAAACTATGACAGTATATATTTCCTTATCTGTCTTCATTTAAAAATATATTTTGGCATTTTTTACATACAATTTGTTTTTCAACTTTTGGTTAACTCTATTCAGCTTGGCTTATTTAAAAAAAAAAAAAAACTATTGTAGACAGGCATGGTGGAGCATGCTTATAATCTCAGTACTTGGGAGGCTGAGACTGGAGGATCACAGGTTCACAGCCAGCCTCAGATATTTAGTGAGGCCCTCCACAACTTAGTGAGACCCTGATTTAAAATAAAGAATAAAAATAGGGCTGAGGGTATAGCTCAGAGGTAGAATGTCCTTGGGTTCAATCCCCAATTCCACCACCAAAAAAAAAAAAGATTTTTCATTTACAACCTCACTCTCCCTACAATTTAAAAACATTTTAGCATCTAATGCACAGAAAACATCTGCCAAATAAAATATTTTGTTCCTAAAATTTTTATTATTTATCCAAAATGCTTCAAGTCTGAAAAGATAACAAAAAAAATTTCAAACTACAATTTCAACATTAGGATAAAGATGGCTTTCCTATTTATACCTGCTTAACCCTGAAAATGCTACACCATTATTATCCAAAGTGAGAAGGGATAGCATCAAGAAATACCATCTATTACAAGTGATGAGGACAGATGTCCTTCATCCATGAATCTAAAGCTACTTAGACCAATGGATTTCTTGACAGAATATGCAGGCTTACATACTTAAGCAATACATTAATACATTAAGGGAGAAGTCAGTGCCAAAAGGAGGAACATATTTCAATTTCTACCTCCTGTAGAGGTAGAGGTAGCTGAACACTAAGTTATCTGTAATCAACAAGAAGAGAAAAACAAATTCCACTGTTTAAGGTTTTAAGTCCCAAACATTTTTCCTAACATTTTTAAATGTTTCTTCTTAAGATAATTAACTTTCTTACACACCCAGTAAAAATCCTTACTGATTTAAAAGTTTGAGGAACACTGTCAACTAATACAAAATGGTATAAAACAGAGTCATCCCGCTTGGTAAATAAATTAAAAGCATCCAAATACCTAAAGAGTTACAGCGTTCAATCTGATTGGAAACAGGCTGCAGGGACGCAAACCTAGAGTCAGGCCTACAGCTCTTCAGTTTAACAAACAGCGCCTTCTTCAGGGCACAGGTAAAATACCGAGTGCCCCTAAAGGTTCCATCTGTACAGCCTGCACATTCATCTTCCTGAAAGAGAAAGGCTTTCATATGCATTATACGGCACCTTACAAAGATAACACAGAAGGAATTAAGGTGTCTTAGACATGGCCCTAGTTTACTCTTTACCATATTCCCTCTTCACACTTGTACTGAAAAACTATCAAGAAAAACGGGTTAACTAATAGGTTAACCCTCAGCTAATGACTGAAGAAATTAATTCCTTAATCTAACAGGAATTTCTCAATACATTTCCTTTCAGAATATATGCCTAGACCTTCCCTGGTTGCCTGACTTTCCGGTACCGTTTCACAAGTGTTAGCACCCAAAGGGTGTAGCTCAGTGGTAGAGCACCTGAGTAGGATGTGCTAAGTCCTTAGGTTCAACCCCCAGCAATGCAAATAAGTAAGTATATAAATAAGTAAATAAATATGAGGGGAATGAGGAGGCTAATTATTTTAACTACCCCCCAGCAGTACTCACTAGCATGGAAACAAAGAAAGAAGCAAATGAATAAGCCAGCAAACCAAAAAATAGATTTTAATAAGAGCTAAATGTATTCAAATTGCCCTTTTCTCATTATAAAATATCACACAATATGCTTTCCTGACATCCATAGGAAAAAAAGTTTCCCTATACCTGTATCTTTTGATATACCAAAGATATCAAGAGAGTTCTAAAAATGGAGGTTAATTTTAAAGCAAATAATACAGCTTTATGGGGGAAGGGAGCTGAGGAAGAAAAAGAAAAGCTGAAAACAGATTTGCTTTCCTTACTGCATTCTGTTTAATATAAGGAACCTAAATATATCATCTCCAAATTCAATTTTTATTCTTTGAACATAGATCAACTACCACTAGCAACAAATAAGGCTGAAGCCTTAGGAGTAGCAAAGGTAAGTCAGCAACATGGTAATAAAACTTTTCTCTCCTATTACGACAAATAGAATGGTTTGCAAAAAGATAAAAAATTTAAAAAAGCACATGATAGGGAAAAATCTGTACAAAACACCATAAAGAAAAGAACTGCAATTTTTGGATCAAATTAAATTACCAGTTCTAGGCCAGCCAGTACTTCATTCAGTCCTGGTGGCTGGCCAATCCAACGGATCACCCCATAGAAAGGAGGATTCTCTTTAACCTCAGCCAGGGAACCCACTTCTAGACCATGTGAGTTGCCAGAAGACATGGGCATAGGTGGACTCTCCTGCACAGGTGCATTGTTTAGCTCTCCCATCACAGACTGAACTGACAGAGAAAGTGGATTGTGACCAATGCTTCCGTTGGTATTCGGCATCTTTGTCAGACTAAATGGTAAAGAGTGAAATCTGTTCTCGCTGGATAAGGAGTTCATGGAAGGAGGCTGCAGTGGCGGTGAAGAATGTCCAAAGTCTGGAGATAACTCTGTAAGTGACTTTGCTGGGTCTTCTGCAACTACAAAAAAAATTACTCTTAGAGAAATTTATTGAAGAATATCAAATATGCCTTACATCTCTAATAATTAATATATACATATATATAGTCCAACTGACCACCTGACCTCTCCACTAGGATTCTTGTAGGCATTGCAAACTCAGTATCTCCAAAACAGTGCTCTTGCTTCTCTTCCCCACCTCCAAAATTTTCTACCTCAGTATATAGCACTCAACTGTTCAAACCAATAATAATAATAATAATAATAATAATAATAATAATAATAATAATAGTAATCTATTATTGTTATCATATAGGTTATATTCTTTATTTTTTGCCCATAATACAATGAAATTAGAAATCAGTACAAAAGGATACAAAAACATTTAAGAAACAATTTCTAGTGGATCAAAAAAGAGATGATGATAATATGTTAAAAAAAATAAAGATGACAGAAAACAAAGAAAGAACACTGGTGAAACACAATAAAGTAATTCCTGCAAAGAAAATTTATATAGAGTTTATTTTAGAAAAAAGAAAACCTAGATATTAATTACCTCAGCATATAACTTAGGATTTAGAAGAACAGACTAACATCTCCAAAAGTATGTAAGAATAAATAACAAAAAGTAATAAAAGAGAAAACAAACATATGAGAAAGCTGAAAACCAGAATAAATACAAAGACAGAAAATAAATACACAGTATCATAGCCAAATGCTCTTCCCGTAAAATGACTAGTACAGCTGACAGGCAGACACTGCAGATTGGGGGTGGAGACAGGGGGAGCAGATGAACTTCAGAATAAATAGTGCTGAGAGAATCGGTTATCCATATATTAAAAAAAAAAAAAAACTGGAATCCTAGTCATACTCTACAAAAAAAAAAAAAAAAAAAAAAAAAAAAAAAAAAAAAAAAAAAAAAAAAAAAAAAAAAAAAAAAAAAAAAAAAAAAAAAAAATCAGCTCCAGATGACTTAAAAACAAATGTGAAAGGAAGACTATAAACTTTGAGAAAACAATATAAAAGAATGTTCTCTATGACTTCAGGATAGAAAGAAATTTCTTAAACATAAGCATGCAAACCATAATGGAAAAAAGATTGATACAAAGGACCACATTAAAATTAATATCTTCTTGTTCATTAAAAGGCATCATAGTAGAAGTGAAAATTAGAGCCACAACAAGGAGAAAATATTTACAATACACAGAGCTTACAAAAGATTAGAACTTGAAAAAGGACTGCAAACCATAAGATGACAAAAAGAAAACTAGAAAAAAACAGACAAAAGACTTGAAAAGGCAATTCACATGAGAAGAAACCCAAGTCGCCAACAAATCAATGAAAAGATTCTTGCCCTCATTAGTACATAGATAAGTGAAAGCCCAAACTAAAATGAGCTATCATTTCAAAAGCTCAAGGCCTCAGAACATTAGCTGATGGTAAGAATGAGGATTAACTGATACTCTTACACAATGCTAATGGAAACGTGTTGTAGACAGAGTGCTTCTGTCCCTAAAATTCATATGTTGAAACCCAATCCCCAATGTGAAGTTACTTGGAGGTGAGGTCTTTAGAAGATGATTATGTCATGAAGGCAACAGACCTCAAAATGAAATTAGTGCCTTTATAAAAGGAGACTCAGAGAATTCCCTTGCCCTTCTGCCATATGAGACAGCAAAAAAGATGGCCGTCTTTGAACCAGGAAGTAAGTCTTCATCCAACACCAAGTGTGCAAGTGCCTTGATCTCAGACTTCCTAGCCTCTGGAACTGTGAAAAATAAGTTTCTGTTGTTTATAAGCCCCTCATCTATGGTATTCTGTTATGATTGTCCAAATGGGCGAACATACTGTAAATTGGTATTGCTACTTTGAGAAATAGTTTGGCATTATTTATTAGGGAAAAGATGTACATACTCCATGTCCCAATAATACTATACCTAGTTATATGCCCTAGACATGTGTAAAAATGTTAACAGAAGAAATGTTAATTATAACAGGAAAATAGCCGGGCGTGGTAGTGCATGCTTGTAATCCCAGCATTTGGGAGGCTGAGTCTGGAGGATCCAGGTTCGCGGCCAGCCTCAATGACTTTGTGAGGCTCTCCACAACTTAGTGAGACCCTGTTTCAAAATAAAGAATAAAAAAACTAGGGTTGGGGGTGTAGCTTGGAGGTAGAATGTCCCCAGGTTCCATCCCCAGTACCGCGAAAAAAAAAAAAAAAAAAAAAGGAAAATAAAAATAAGTAGAATGCCCACCAATGGTCAATTGGACAATTACATTCTGATATATTTCCACCATGGAATACTATACAGCAGCAAAAATGAATAAATTACAATCACATATTACAATTTGCATGAATCTTAGGAACATAATGTTGAGTGGGGGAAATTATGCAAAATTATATACAATTTGATTCTTCATAATGCTCAAAAACATAAAGAACAGTATTTGTTTACATACATAAGCATTACTGGTAAAACTATCATGAAAAGCAACAGAAGGATGAAATATTAAATTAAAGATGATGGTAGCTCAGAAGAGAGAATGAAGAGAATGGGACAAGGATGGAGTTCCCACAGGATTTCAGAGATAATTATAATGGTCTTTTTCTTACTGAGCAATAACTACTTGGGTATTCTTTGTATTTTCTATCTATTGTTATTTATCTTATCCATCTAAGATTCTTTAGTAATGAGATTTCACCTATTTTTTTTTAAATCAGTCTTTTAGCTGGGCATGGTGGTCCACACCTGTAATCCCAGTACTTGGGAGGCCGAGATAGGATGATCGCAGGTTTGAAAACAGCCTCAGCAATGTAGTGAGACTCTTAGCAATCTAGTGAGACCCGGTTTCAAAATAAAAATAAAAAGGTTTGGGGTGTAGCTCAGAAGTAGAATGCCCCTGGGTTCAATCCCCAGCACCACACACATGCGTGCATGCACACTTGCGCACACACACGCTGAACCTAACCTAAAAGTGGCAGAGAAAAGGAAAGGCTCTGTGGATGAGATTTAACAAATGAATAGCAGTAAGCCAGAACCAGAACACGAAGTTGGAGGAACAGGAAGGACTTCCAGGCAGGTGAACCAATACTCACTCACGCAAAAAAAAAAAAAAAGAATGGCCCAGTCTAGTACAGCTGGAGCAGAGAAAATTACAGAGGCCCCTCCATTAAAGAGCTCAACATGCCATACTAAGGAATGCTAAGTATCACACAAAGGAGAGACATGAACAGATGTATCTTCAGAAAAAAATCACTCAGGAATGTGAAGAAAAACACAGTGTAGAGATTACAAGTGTGAATGATGGTGTTAAACAGATCTGAGTTGACTACTGGCTCCACTACTACCAGCTGTGTGATATCGGGCAAGTTGTTTAACAACTGTAACTAAAGAGTATGTAAAGGTACCTCCCTCGTAAAGTTGTCATGAGCACAAAATAAACGTGCACAAAGTGCTTAGCACAAAGCGTGGCAAGTGGTAAGTGGTCAGGAAGTGTTCGCTGCCAGGACAATGAGAATGATGGAGATGGTGGTGGTGGTGGTTCCTGTTCAGAGTAACTTGAAAAGGAAAAATCAGAGGCAGGGAAATCAGTAGGAGGCCACTATACTAATCCAGACAGGAACAAAGAATCTGAACTAAGGTCATGGGTGCAGAAGTGAAGAAGTGGGGGAAGAGGAGGACTTCTACTGATACTGAAGAGAAGGAAAGCCAGAGTATGAGGTGACAGCTGGATATGATTATAATGAGGGGGGAGATCCAACATGAAACCCAAACTTCTATTTTATGATGCTAGCTTTATTTCTCCAATCTGACCTGACAAAAAGTCCTCTGCATAACAGAAATAAGGCCATCAGTGACCTCTAGTGACTAAACGCAGTGGGCGTTTTGGGGTCTTCATCTCGTGTGCTCTTTCAGAGCACTCAACACTGCTGTCCACTTGCTCCTTGGCTTCTTATCCCTCAGTCTCTTGGTTTCCCCCACTTCTCTCTGGTCATCTTTTCTCTGTCTCCTCTGATGACTGATCTTTCTCTCACCAGCCATTAAGCTCCTCAAGGTCCAGTCTAAACCCACACACCCCATCCTCACTCTCCATAGGCAATATTATTCAAGGGACTTCAATCGCTCTAGATGAGAGAAGCCTACAAATTTATTTCTCTAGCTCTTGCCTCTCTTCTAAGTGCCAGACCTGTACTTCAAACTGCCTGCTTGATGGTTCACTTCTGGGGAGCTTAAAAGGCCCCTCCAAACCGAATTCAGCACCTTCATCCAGCATTTAAATATGCAAGAAAACCAGGAGTCACACAACATGTCTTTCTTTCTCAACTCTTCTTTCCAATCCATCTGTAAATCCTGTCAGTTCAACTCCCAAATATCTCTTCTACTCATCAGCATCTCCCTATCCCTCCCCTACGTCTTGGCCCAGATACTACAGTCAATTACTGGGACCCATCTCCTTCAATTACTACCTTCCCTGCTGCCAGAATAATCTTCCAAAAGGCAGATCTCAGGAAATGTCATGCCCGTCTCTGCTGTAACTACTCTGGCTCTTTTCAGTCTTGGCAAAGACTAGACTCCACTCTTCCCTGAGGCCTTTACATGTGCTCTTCCCTCTGCCTAAAAGGCTCTTCTGTCCTCCTTCACCGTGTTATCTGCCACTCTTCAGTACACCCAAGCACACACCTCTTCCTCAGAGAAACATGCCTGAACGCTATAGGTAAAGCCTCTTCAGTATACTCATCACCACCATATCCTACATCTGTGTTTCTAAGTTCTATCTTGACAATTTAACTATAAACTCCAAAAGGACAGGGCATGTCTATTTTTTCTCACCACTGTAACCTCAGAGAATTCCTGGCACATAGTAAGCCCCAATAAATATTTGTTAGCCAGCCATGGTAGTGCACACCTGTAATCCCAGTTTGGGAGGCTGAGACAGGAGGATTACAGGTTCAAGGACAGTCTCAGCAACTTAGCAAGACTCTCAGCAACTTGCAAGACCCTGTTTCAAAAACATTCAGATGTAGAATGCCCCTGGATTCAATTCCTAGTACCACTAAATAAATAAATAAATCCCTAGTACCAATAAATACATAAACAAACATAATATTTGTTAAATGGATGAACAAGAGAACAAATAAACCAGAAAATCATGTCCCAGAATCAAATTAAGGTAGTTTTTGAAAGGGAGTACTTTAAAGAGATCAAGAAAGACCCAGACAGAAAAACCTTTAAATGATTCAATCGATGCCAGGTATGATGATGCATGCTCGTAATCCCAGTACTTGGAAGGCTAAAACAGTAGGATTGCAGGTTCAAAGCCAGCCTTCACAACTTAGTGAGGCTCTCAGCAACCTAGTGAAACCCTGTTTCCAAATAAGAAATAAAATTGGGCTGGAATGTAGCTTGGAGCTATGATACCTCTGGGTTCAATCCCCAGAACCAATAAATAAATAAATAAATAAATAGATTCAATTGATTCTACAAATCTTCTACCCTAAGCAGATCAGTTAGAAGAAAACAACAAACTACATGCAGTTCAAATTGTGTATTATATTTTAGTTTAGTAATATTAATAATGGCCTATTTATTGTTTCTAAAACCTGTAAATATTGATGAAAAAGCCATTTTTTTCTGATGAGTTAAAAGAACAGGATTATAAAGAACACTAAATTATAGATTACCTTCATCAATGTACCATGTATTTTTTGATTTGGATTGTGGTTGTGAGTCAACAGAAGACCCATTTAAAGTATAAAATAATTCAGATCTGTTTCTATTTCCAGGGTCTGAGGTAGATCCTATAGAACAAGAAAAGTTCATTTTAAAAACTAAGTCAATATTGTGCAAAAGGATTTATATAAGGTAAATTAATATGCATATGGTGTTAAAAACTATTCATACAACCAATGGATATATACAAACACAATATATTTTATTACTGTCTTATCTTTAAAAACTTTGGTAATCATTTGGGCAACATTAAAAAAGATTTTTCACCCCTAGAATCAATATAGGAGGGAAACAGCCCACTCATTTTTTTATACAAACTGATTTAAGAAATCAGTCCATATACTGTAGTTTATCTCTAAATGTCAAAATCACCATTCTCTAATTTCATTTGGTGAATCTATGGGTTCACAAATTTAAACAATTCCAGTTATGAATCACATAATAATCCTTAGAGTAATGATGGACCACATAAATACAACAGTGTTATTCCACACAGCCTAAGTGTGGAGTAGCTTTCACCATCTGGGTCTGTGTATTCTATGATACTGGCACATAGACAAAATTACCTAAATATGCAGTTCTCACAATGTATTCCTGTCAGTAAGTAACGTATGACTGTATTTTAAAACAGTTCCTTTCAGAAGAAGATAATCTTCAAATATTATACACAAATACATATGCAAATTAAGCTTAAAAAGATTTAAGGTTTATTCTAGAGATATAGCCCTGGGTTTGACCCACGCACCACAAAAACAAACAAACAAAAAAAACCCCAGAAATTAAAAATAAAAATAAAAGATTTAATGTTTAAACATTTTAGAATTGTTGGTCATCAAATTTCTTGCCTCATTTTTTCATGTCTGAAAAAGTGAAGCACCATTATTTCTTTCCCATTAGATTTACCAAATGTAAGAGTTGGTATAGCTATGTCAAACGTTTCCAGACACTGCCCTGCCTCAATATTAACTAAATAAAGAGTAATGGTCTCCAGAACTGAAACAGAGGGCAAGTTTTCTCTTCCAAGTTTAAAAAATCAGATGATTATGAACCAGCTAAAGACATAAGTCCTCACAAGAAACTTCTTACTATGTTGAAAAAGAAAGAAAGAGAATAAGAAAAAAAAAAATAATAGGAAATTCTTGACTTAAGCAATACCATCCATATGAAGTTTTTAGTTTAAATACTTAAAATGTTTGAAAGAAGTAAGGCAACCTTTTTAAATACCTGGACAAATCAGACATTTACATATCCATGTAAATTACCAAAAACTGCATCCTATTAACCCATACCTGTAGCCTTTGGTTTATTATGACTGGATGAACCTTTGTCCCCAACACCTCTTGACATAAAGGCAAGTTTGGGAGGCCTCCTTTCCTGTGTCACACTTTCTGAAATAGTATACATATTTTTTAAAGATAAAAGCAAATTCTTTTAGAAGAGAAACAATCAAGTAATGACAAGAACAAAAAAAAAATCTCTCCAACAACAAAAGAAGCACAATTTCTACAGTTTTACAAATTCTTTTTAAGGACTATCAAAAGTACTGAAAGAGGTAATTCCTAGAGTAGGAGTAAGGGAATCAACACTGTTCTTCAAAACATAATTTCTACAGAAAATACACCTCAGAAATACAATTCAACTAAATGCTTTAAACTCTTAAAAATTTAATCATGTGTAATCAATTTTATTCTACATTTTGAAACACTAAAGAAAATCTTTCTCATAATTTTTGCAGCACTTCCCAAGTCAGTATCCCCAGTACACCTCTATGTATTATTAAGCATTTCTAGAAGATGCAAAGATATACAAAGACACAGTTAATTTACTATATAAAATCAGAACTTTAATATGCTAGTGAATCGCTCAAAGATGGATAGAGTAAACTTATTTGATAGTCCTTTTTGTGCCAAAACCTTCTTGTCCTTTAGTACCTCAAATTTCATGGAACACAGGTTGAACACAGCCTGGGTAGGAATATGTATCATGGTTAAGAAGGCACTGGTTAGGAATATATATACATCTTTTAAAACATATATTTTAAGAATAACACAGATGTATATACCACCTTTTACACATATAAACAGGAAAAACACAGAATTATACACAGATTAAAAATGCAGAAAGCCAGAGACATACAACAGTAATACATTTAAAGAAAACACTCAACTTCTCTTTGAAATATAGGTGTAATAAAATTGACAAATTTGTTTTTTATACAAAGACCATAATAAACCTTAAATCCCTGTAACATTCATAAGGTGCTTTAAAGACTGATCAAATAAATGCAGGAGAGTCAGTATAGAAAGTTTTTCCCTTGAAAAGTTCAATAACACATCCATGAGTTCCAACATGACACTTAAGAGTCATACCTGATAAAGCTGTATAATCAGCAAAAACAGTATCACCCACGGGGGATTTTTGAATACAGAAAGAAAAAATAGGAAGATTTTTACATTTTAAACACAAGGAAAAGACTACTTTTTTAAAAAAGAAAATCAAACTGAATAATTATATGTAAACAGTGATTGATAACTTTTTTCATGTTTGAGGGAGGACAGGCATATATTATTAAACTATATCTACTATGGAAGGAAATTCTTTGTCACTAGGAAATATTCCCAAATTATACCAGATAAACTGACTAAAAATAATAATAATAATTCCCACCATTAGCTATAGTTAACGGCACATAACTCCACTTGAAAAAGGCATTCACATGCATACTCTAGTATGTGTACATTGCACAGTTAGTAGCTACTGTAACACATTTAGCCAATGGTCCCCCCTGTAAGCTATTAAGGCACCCCAGAAGCAGCACAAGGCCACATGGATGAGCCAATGGTAACCGCTCTACTATGATGTTCAGGGAGCGCAGTGGGGTTGGAAACTGAGGTAACCTTCTGCCAAAGACTTCTTCTGAGAGAGGGGTCAAATATCAAGTTTGAGGAATAGGACATTCCAACAGAAGTCTATGCAGGTAAAGGGTCATAAACCACATCTAACTTACCCTCCAGCATAATTACATATCAAATAGTTCATATTACTTTGTCACAAATATGCTAATGATACAAAGCAAAGACCTCTGACAAATAAATGTTAGAATACCAACTTAGGAAAAGGTAAATGTGGGATAGTACATGAGTAAGGAATAAATTCATCAAATACTTTTGTGAGATTAAAATGATCCTGATTAAAGATATAAAGGAGATAGCAAGATATGTCCACCAAATACCATGTACAAAAAATGTAGATGGCAACCCTATTTGTAGTAAGGAAAAGCTGGGAACAATCCATTCTACAGAAGAATAGATACACAAATTGTGGTCTATTTATATAATGGAATACCACATAGCAATAAAAAGGAACAAGCCACTCATAAACACAACAATAGGAACATTCTGTTGAGCAAAAAAAAAATCAAACCTAAAATATGCAGAATATATCCACAGCAGGACTGCACTCAAAATGATAAAATTAGCAGCTAAGCCATTATTTCTATCATTATTTAATCAGGAAAAAAAAATTCTGTGAAGGATTTTAGGCTGTAAATCCTAACAGTAAACTAGTAAGAAGGTTTTTACTCAAACCAATAGAAATATCTGTGAGTGTGAATGATCCATTAAATTGAGAAAAAATTTTTAATTGAGGTATCAGCATAATTCACACAGAGCATAATTCAGATGGAAATGGTAATCAAACATTCACAGAAAAATCTTGCAAGGAAGATATAAATTTACTTGTCTAGAATGAGGCATATAAAGCTTGATAGCAAACATACACAGTAAGCATTATAAAATCTCTACAAGACTGTACTTCTGGTCAGAATGCTTTCCTTATATTTGGACTGCTGCACATAAAAATTGTACCCATAGGACCTGACAGATGGCCTCACAGTCACACACTGAGATCTGGTACCTCAAAAGATCCTTCTTTAGGGCTCCATCCCAAATGACCTGAAGTCCTTCCTATGTAGACAACATTCAAGGTGATCTAAATTGACAGGCCACATTTATCACTATCTATCAAAATGTAAAATGCATATCCCTTTGACCTAACAATTCTACTTCTAGGAAGTTATCTTTTAACTATACTGTGCAAGTACACGTGCAAATGGATACATATATGAAACTACTCATATAAGTACTGTTTATAATAGCAAAAGATTGAAAACAACCTAAAGGGGGGATTAGATTTTTTTTCTGGTACTGAGGATTGAACCCAGAGGCATTCTACCTCCGAGCTACATTCCCAGCCCTATTTTCTATTCTTTATTTTGAAACGGGGTCTCACTAAGTTGCAGAGGGCCTCACTAAGTAGCTGAGGCTGGCTGTGAATCTGCAATCTTCCTGTCTAAGCCTCCCACATACTGGGATTATAAGCGTGTGCCACCACAATCGGTGGGGATTAGATTTTAAAAACTGAAAGTATGTTTATAAAATGAAACACAATGCAATAATTTAAATATAACATTAATTACACAATTTATTACTATGAAATTATTCTGAATATCTATTTTTAACTTAAAAAAGAAGGTACAATTTCCACCTCTGGGAAGGTGGAATGAACATACCTTTCCCTATTCTTCCTGCTAAGTAAAACTAAAAATTCTATATATAGTAGCCAGGCATGGTGGTTCATGCCTATCATCTCAGTACTTGGGAGGCTGATACAGAAGGATCACAGGTTAGAGGCCAGCCTCAGCAACTTAGCAAGGCCGTTTGCAACTTAGTGACACCCTGTTTTAAAATTAAAAAATAGGGCTGGGGGTGTAACTCATTGGTAGAACAACCCTGGGTTCAATTCCCTAGTACCACAAAAACAAAAATATTTTATACATAGTATATAAAACAAATATGAGAAGACTCTGAAAGGTGGAAAGGAGAAGGTAGACCAGCTAGGGAACTCAAAACCCAAGCAATGACTTGGTAAAGATTTCCCTGGGTATTCTTCTTGCCTCGCAAATATCCCAGACTTAGAGCTGCAACCCCGGAACATTCGTGGGCACAGATAAAACAAAGCCCCAACAAAAGTAAGCTCTCTCTAACCAAAGAATGTCAATTCTCCCCAAAGTTACATACAGGTTTAATGCACTTCCTATCAAAGTCTCAAGATTTCATGTAAATGTAGACAAGATTATTCTACAATGTATACATGGGGAAGAAAAAGAGCTAAAGAATATCTAGATACCTAGACTATCTCTTCTAGTATACTATAGAAAAGGACCTAAAGTCTTTTGCAAAAGAAGAATAAAGTAAGAAGAACCCGTTTACCTATTGCAAGACTATTTAGCCATAGTAACTGAGACTGTGTGGTACTGACAGTGGGAAAAAAACAAATGGATCAATGGAACAGAACTGAGAACCAAGAAATAGACCTATGCAAGTATTCCCGACCTCATCAAAATCAAAATCTTTTGCTCTGTGAAAGACCCTGTTAATAGGGTGAAAAGATAAGCAAAAGACTAGGAGAAAATATTTTCAAATCATCTATCCAACAAAGGACTAGTATCTAGAATGTATAAGGATTTCCCAAAAGTCAACAATGAAAGAGCAAACAATCCAATTAGGACCTGGGCAAAACAGATGAGGAAACATTTTACTGAAGAAGATACACAAGTGGCAATAAGCACATGAAAAGATGCTCATCATCATGACTGCCAAGAAAACTCAAAACCACAACGAAATATCACCACACATTGCGCAGAAAAGCTAAAATTAAAAACAGTGACACCACTAAAGGATAGCGAGAATGTGAAAAGATTATCACTTACATATTGCTGGTGGTCATGTAAGATAGTACAGTTACTCTGGAAAACAATGTAACCATTTCTTTAAAAACTAACTATGTTAAATATCACACAACCTGCAACTGCACACCTGGACATTAACACCAGAGACATGAAGACAGGTGTTCACTCAAAAACCTGTACACAAGTGTTTTATAAAAAGCACTGTTTACAATGGCCAAAAACTGGAAACAAACTATATGTATTTCAATGGGTAAATCATTTATACATGAATAAACTTCATTAAACAAACAGTAACACATACATAACATAGACTATTGCTCAGCAATAAAAAGAATAAACCAATGATACATACAACATAGATTAATCTCCAAAGAATTATACTGAATGAAAAACACCAACCCCAAAGTTACATCTCATACAATTCCACTTACTAACATTTTTAAAATGACAAATTTTAGAAAAAAGAACAGACTAGTCCCTGTCAGAAGGTAATGAGGACTAGGAGTTGGAGGGAAATAGTGTACTAATAAAAGAGTGACATAAGGAATCCTTACGGTGAAGGGACATGTCCTGCATCTTGACTGCACTGTGTCAATATCCTGGTTGTAATACTGTACTATGGTTTTACAAGATGTTACTGTTGGGAAAAATTACAGAGTAAGTAATAATCTCAAGTATTTGCGAATCATGTATCTGATAAAGGGCTTGTGTTTGGAATTTATAAATGATTCCCAAAACTCAATAATAAAAAAAATTAAAAATGTCAAAAAATGTGCAAATACTACACCAAGGAAGATATATAGATGACAAATAAGCACCTGAAAAGATGTGTGACATCACTGGTAGTGAAATGCAAATTAGAACAACAGCTAAATGTCGCTAGACATCTATTACAAGCTAAAACCACAGTCCATGCTGGCAAGGTTGTAGAAGAACAGGAACTCCCATACACAGCTGCTGAGAATGTAAAGTAATGCAATCACTATGGAAAGATATTATGGCAGGTCTAAAGATTTTTTTTAAGTTAATCATATACAATGGTGTGAGCCATTTCACATCTAGATATGTATGCAAAAGCAATGTAAGCATATTCCCATGAAATACTTGTACACAAATTTTCATAACAGCATTACTTATGATGGCCCCTAACTGGAAACAATCCAATGTCCATCAGTCCATTGGATAAACAAACTGGAATACTGCTCAGCAATAAAAAAGGCAACAGGGATGAATCAAAAAATAATTATGCTGAGTGAAGTAAGTCAAAAAAAGTACATCTGAGTCATTTCACTTATATAAAATTCCTGGAAAATGTGAACAAATGTATAGTGACAGGAAGATCAGTGTTTGCCTGAGTTGGGTGGGAGGACTGGGCCAGAGGCAGTGGGAAGCATTCCCAAAGGCATAGCCAGTATGTTCCCTACCCTGATTGTGTATGGTCTCATGGGTGAGTGTACACATATGTCAAATCTTATCAAACTGCATACTTTAAATGTGTTCAGCTTATTGCATGTCAATTATATCTCAACAGAGCTTGTAAAAAATATTTAAAGAAAGCAGCACCTGGAGTATGAAGACATGAAAATGCTAAATAACACAAAGAAAAATGATCAAGAAGGGTACAAAAGGAAGTGAGGTAAGTGAGATTGATATTAGAAGGGAAAGTTCTCACAAGATGCCTTTTTATCTAAGTGAAGGTACTACATAGTCTAAAATTAAAAATATATAGCATTACACTCTTAACCTTCGCAACCAGAAAAGCAGACACACGCTGAGCTCAAAAAGCAGAAATTATAATTTCGAGGCGGCACTAACTGATATGCTTCCTCACAACAACTCCAAGAACCTGAATATCACGTCAAATTAGATGTGTTAGCATGTTTAACCACTCGAAAGAGCAATGAAGAGAGAAACATTTTTATAGCAGGTTTAAGTTTCCTGTGTCTTTTAATCAAAGGTATCCAGAAGCCAATAGCAACAAGCAATTTCCCAGGAAGAATTCCTTCCAAATCTCACCAGCTGTTCAACTCTCCAAAAAGAATCTTTCTTAAACACTGAAAATATTAATTTTGTCCCACAAATGAAGGTAATTGGCCAAGAAAAAGAAACTAAAGAAATAAAGATGGAGAGAGTTAATGTAATAAAGATTCTTTTTTCTCCTCAAGAAAAGAGTGTTAATGATGACATGAAATAGAGATGAAGACTCATTCAAAGAAACTAAATTAATTTTTACTTAAACAACTTTAGTTTTTAAAATCTATTTGCAAGCTTTATTTTGTTGGCAAATAAGTATAATTTATGTATTATACTATAAAGACTGGTATCATTTTTAATTATCTCCTATTCAGGGTTTATGACTGCCAAGCTTTAAAAGAAGAAAAACGGCATTCTCTTCCTTTCTCATTATTGCTCTGAGACGGCATTAATGGCAATGACAACTACGGCTCTAGAAGATCACAGTGTGCCTGACGAGTGACTCCCAAGAGAGTTCATGTAACTCATTTTTATTATTTTAATCCTATGCCAATGTTGAAATAAAATATAATTGTAAATGTATTTAAGATAAATACTACTAAAGAAGAACTACTTGTCAGGTTATTTTCAATACCATCACAGAAAAATAGAAATGGTAGGGGTTTCTTTTCTTTTTTTTTTTTTCAAGTGCTACTACAAACCCCAAGGTAATTTACATTTCAAACCAAAATGAGATGTGAAAAAAAGGTACAGAAAGAAATAAAGCTATAGAGTGTGAGGGGGAAAAAAAGATACTTTAAATCTTTATTCTACTGCAAACTGAGAAAAACACAATCAATTATACATGAAACAACTTCATAGTTCAGGTATCACTTTCTTTTAGTTCAATCTAAAAATGTCGTAAGGGTTTGAGCTTTGAAAAATACCCTTTGAGGGCCATGCATGGTGATGCACGCCTGTAATCCCAGTACTTGAGAGCCTGAGACAGGAAGATCCCAGATTTGAGATAAGTGCATGGTAACCTAGTGAAACCCTGTTTCAAAAATAAAAAATAGTTGGACACAGTGATACATGCCTATATTTCAGTATTTGGGAGGCTGAGATAGAAGGATTGTAGGTTGAAGGTCAAACTCCACAACTTAGCAAGACCCTGTTTCAAAATTCAAAAATATTAAAAAGGACTGGGGGTATAGCTCAGAGGTAGAATGCTCCAGATGCTCCAGGTTCAATCAATTTCCAGTACCAAAAAAATAGGTATATACGTTTTTAACATTCCTCCCCAACCAAAAAAAAAAATTAAAAAGAAAACTCCAAACACATTTTTTTTTTTTTTTGTGGTACTAGGGATTGAACTCAGGGGCATTTATACCTCCAAGTCACACCACCAGCCATATTTTTAATTCTTTATTTTGAAACAGGGTCTCACTAAGTTGCAGAGGGCCTCACTAAGTAGCTGAGGCTGGCCGTGAACCTGCAATCCTCCTGTGTCAGCCTCCCAAGTACTGTGATTACAAGCATGCGCCACCATGCCCGGCTCCCAAACACATTTGATTTAGTAAATAAAGTGAAATTACATTTACTATGTGATTCTGGAGAAACAATATTAATCAGAATTGGTTACCTTGCAAGAATATAAAGAAAAATAAAGAAAGAAAAAAATTTTTGCAAAGGATTCCCCTTAGCCATTCAGCAAGTTAGCATTATAAAATTAAGTAACTCTCAAAATGTGTTTAGGACAAAATGTCTCAACTCAGCTCTACTGACATTTTAGACCAGATACTTTCCTGTTGTGTGGGGTTGCCCTGTGCACTGCCCAATGTTTAGACAGCTCTACTCTCTAGATATCAGTAGTATCTCCTTACAATGTGATAATCAAAAATGTCTCTAGCTTTGCCAAATGTCTCCTGGAGGAAAAATCATCTCAAATTAAGAACTCCTGGCTTAGTACCTTCTTCTTACAAAGGTTTTGGAAGGGAAAGAATGGGGAAAAAAAAAAGAGGAAAAAAAAAACCCTTAAAAGTTTAAGGGTTTTTTTCAGCCGGGCGTGGTGGCGCACGCTTGTAATCCCAGCATTCGGGAGGCTGAGACTAGAGGATCCGGGTTCGCGGCCAGCCTCAGCTACCTAGTGAGGCACTCTGCAACTTAGTGAGACTCGGTTTCAAAATAAAGAATAAAAAATAGGGCTGGGGGTGTAGCTCGGAGGTAGAATGCCCCTGAGTTCAATCCCCAGCACCGCAAA
>PVLC010005233.1:0-77996 GCA_004027655.1 Graphiurus murinus
GGTACTGGGGATTGAACTCAGGGGCATTCTACCTCCGAGCTATACCCCCAGCCCTATTTTTTATTCTTTATTTTGAAACCGAGTCTCACCAAGTTGCAGAGTGCCTCACTAGGTAGCTGAGGCTGGCCGCGAACCCGGATCCTCCGGTCTCAGCCTCCCGAATGCTGGGATTACAAGCGTGCGCCACCACGCCCGGCTTCTTGTCTTCATTTTTTATACCATGAGAGTTTTTGACCAAATATTAATTCTACCAAAGTTCACCTTCAAAAGATTCTTTATTCCACATAATCTTAGTAGATAATGTCTGTAACTATGTGGCTTCAATGTGCTATCCATTACTATGATGTCACTCATGAATAAGCTAATAACCCCTGCTGTCATAACCAAATAAACTGCATCACATTCCTTAAAGGTTAGTGCTAACTTACCAAATACTCTTTTCAGTCAGAATGCAAAGTAACAAACAGAAGCCACATTAGGTATTTTAATCAAGATAAATATAGAAAATTAGATATTTTCAAAATTCAGCAGACTAGAGAAGTGAGCTTTAGCTCAAACTCCAGGAATGTCTCTGTCTGCTAGAGTCAACTGCCTCCCAATGCTACTCTGACTACTAGAATCTGAATTTGAATTCAAAATAAACTTCATGTCCTTAACCATAATTCAGAAAGTAGGCATTAAAAAACATTTGCACTACTGTAACTATCTATTGATATCCCGAAAGATAGATATTAGACACTATAATGTGATTTCACAAAGCTTCATGTTAATAAACCTTTTCATGCATAAAAAAAAGAATCCTCCCAAAACAAGTAGATGGTTTCTTCTTTTCCTTTTTCTTCCACCTTTCGAATCTCACATAGATTTATTTAATAGAAGGAACCTAATTTGCTATTTTAAAAATAGAATAAGACTGATTTAGCCAATCTAGAGTGTCTACTAGACTGTAGAAGTTAAAAAGCACAACAGGAATATTTTTTATTTGTTATAGAATAATAACTAGATACATATACACACGTGTATAAACACAAGTGTATATAAGCATATATGTTGATTCTTCAAATTTACAACTATTAAATATAGTGTCAAATGCAGGTTTATAAAGTCATTTTAGAAAGATAGAAGTAATCTGGGTATAAACATGGAGATTTTGTCATAACATCTTTTTGAAATATTTCAATAATTTTATTTCTATATCATTAATAAAAAGACAGATGGTTGGGTAGTGTGACTTCACTTGCCAGCATAGTGTGTAAATTGTAATTAAGCCTTAATATTGGTTTTAGAGGATCTTCATCTTTCACCTTATTATAGGAAGGGCAGTTGTAAGTGCAATTTTTAAACTGATATAATTGCAGAGTTGAGCACAAATAACCCATAATGTATAAATATTTATGATACCTAATATGCACCAATGTTTAAATTAGCTAGAATTATAACTTATTTAGTTACCTAGGCATTTGATAGGATTGGTGACTTTCTCCAATTTAATGAGAGAAAAGCTGCTCTTTACCCTTACTGATATAAATTATTTCCAAATATGGTGGGATTTTAGTGCTTATAATTGACCCCTGGATGAAAACAATTTTTCATACACACTATATTATTGCTTTTTAATTCTATTATTAGCTTGTTTAATGCTGTTTGAGGGATTCATATATGTGATTATTCTTCCTACAAAATCTAACTGAAGGGGCTTCAATATCTCAAGAATTATAATTAATCACTAATAAAATTTGGGGCAAAAGTGTCAAAATTCTGACCTTGCATCTGGTTTAAGTTTGCCTAAGTGGAGATAGGTTCCAACAAGAACTCAGAGTAGAGTGTTTCTGGCTGAATTATGTCCCCTCTCTCTTATACTTTAGAATGTGACTATGTTTGAAGATAGGGTCTTTAAAAAGGTAATTAAGTTAAAAGAGGTCACTAAGGAGCGCTTAATTCAATATGACTGCTCTACTTATAAGAAGACTCAGAGGTACAGAAGGAAGGGCAGGTGAATATTCAGGGAGAAGATGGCCCTACAAGCCAAGAAAGGAGGTCTCAGAAGAAACCAAATGGATTGACACGTGGATCTAGTCTCCAGAATCATGCAAGAATGCATTTCTGCTGTTTAAGCCATCAGGTCTGTGGTATTTTTTTTATGACGCTCCTACTAAACGAATACATACGATTTTGGTGCATCTGCAAGATAATGTTAAATCCTTTGGTTGAGGATAGACATATTAGAGTGTTGAGCTAATTTTTTAAAAATTATTTGCTTAATGGAGCTGAAAGGATTAATGACTTCTCATTAAGCAAAATTAAGGTTTCATATACTTACCCTAGAATTACTTGCTCAGCTGCCATATTTAATGTTTGATAATATAGTCCATATTTCCTAAGAGTTTATTGCATATAGTATATTACAACTAGGAATTTCAATACTATAGTCATATTTACCCCTAAAATGGGTTAGATTTAGCAAAAGATTCTCTCTCTCTCTCTCTCTCTCTCTCTCTCTCTCTCTCTCTCTCTCTCTCTCTCACACACACACACACACACACACACACACAGAGGCTTACACAGAAATAGATTTGCCAGGAATCTAAAAAATTAAGCTTCAGGGCTGTTATGGGATCATATTCTTTCCAAATCTCTGTATCCATTTTATGTGTTTGTAATTTTATGTTACTGAAACCAGCCCCTACCCCAAACTAAGATATACCTCTTTTTGTACTCATGCATGTGTGTGTGTGTGTGTGTGTGTGTGTGTGTGTGTTTCATTTCAACTTGAATTACAAAGATGATCAACATCTACCGCCTTCCCTAGACTCTACAGTAACTGACTTTTGATAGCAAGGACTATATCTTAGTCACTCTGGTTTCTTCAGAGTCTGTCAGAGTTTCTGATAAATAGCAATGACTCTATAAACATTTGTTAGTGAAAGAGTAAATAAAAGAAGACAGCATAATCAAAAGATTAAATAAATTTTCAAAAATAAAGATAATATAGATTTAAAATTAAAAACAGAAATGCATAAAAAGAACTTATAAGAATACAATAGCACAAAATAAATGTTTAAATATACTATTTGAACAACAGTATCTCATTATAAATGGAGATTATGTAGTTTCACTATGACATTGAGGCTTTCAGTTTACTAATTTGCAGAAGAATCAATATAGTGCATCTGTCATTCAGTCACTACTGTTTTATATTTATAGGCAGATTTTATTGAGTTGCCCATTAAAATAATTTTTATGTATGTTTCCAATTAATAGAATATTTTTTCAGGCAAGAGTTAAAGATATCTACTGACTTCTTCACTGGTGCCTGTCTTTGTGTCTGCCCTATTTGATTTTGGCATCACTTGAAAAAGAATTAAAGGAACATAGATCAAAATTCAGAAGATCATTAATAGAAATCCAAACCTGGCTTATCATGTCACAGTCATAAAACTTGTGTGCAAGTTACAGCTACATCCCTTTTGATTCAACTAATAAGTTAGATGAATAGACAACCACACAGTTCAACCTTGATAGAGTTCATATTTCCTGAACCATAATAAAGAGCAGACATGGAAATAGTGTATCAGCTGCCAAGAATGACTGGAAAAAAGAGAGAGAGAGAGAGATAAAACTGGCTGGCTGCCTGAAACATAACTGAGAGGCTTGTAAGAGTTTTATATTGCAAGAGTAACTACTTCCATTGCTTAATCTCTTCCAATAAGAAAAACACACATCTCAAAGTCTGATTTCTGGGATCCTATAAAGTATGGAATGTTTAGAGATTTCAAAAGAATAAAATATTAATTTATGAACGTCTAGAAGCAATGAATGGAATGCAGAATGTTCACTTATCAACAGTGCCACAATTATGCTGATTTTCTTTCTATTGATACAGACAATAAGAGACATGATCATTAGCTCATTGACTTATTTTTCTCATAGTATAAAGATTTTTAAAAATCAGTATAGTCATAGTATGAAAATTGTTAGGGTCATGGGCATCATTTCATCTCCTAAACCTATGCTTCACTTTCAAAAGAGGCTTAATATATACTTGGGGGCGGTTGTTGGGGGATCTGGAGGGAAACACACAGTGCTGTGTGAATGTATGTTTGTATCACTTTGAACTTTACTATGAAGTATAATTACAATGCACTAATAAAAGTATAAAACAGGGTAAATTAGATGATCTTTAATGTGTTATATTAATTATATTTACTTTTAATCAGAGATTTCTTACCAAAAGGTAACAATAGAAAAATTTGGAGGTAGTACAAATGTATTTATCTAGGTAATCCTATTCCATCTCATACATAAGGTTGGGTTTTGTTTTTGCACGTATGGAAGTCAATTACACACTCACACATAAACATGCAAATTTCAATTTTACCCTATTACAATTAGAATATTTTTCTATGACATATAATTGCATATATTCTGGAAAAATCACCAAATTTTCCTCCAGACTTCAAACATTTAAAGTGTTAAAGGTGGAATAAAGGGTATGACTTTTCAGGGAGATGTAGAAGAGCAAACTGTTACATCTGCCTACATATATCACTGAGCTTCACTAAGAATAGAGTTGACAATTTTAGAAGCACAGAACAGTGATCACCAAAAAATCCAGAATGCAAAGTATATCAAAGTGCTAGGTTAAACTAAAGCAAAATGAGATGGAAGTGTGAGGCATTTAAGAATGTTAGTGTCTATGAGCATGTGAATCTTCAGAGACTAAGTAGGAAACCACAGGAGGAAAAAGTATGGAACATTATGCTAAGCACAATTACCCAATCCTAGAAAGTTATGGGCCATATGTTTTTACTCATATGTAGAAGCTAGAGAGAAATTGGTAAACTAAAAGGAGTTCAAATAAATAAAAGAATAAACTAGAAGAATAGTGCAAGGGCATTTGGGGAGGGAAGTGGGGAGGTGAAATGGGAGATTGTATTAGGAAAATAGTTCAAATAATCCCATGTTGATATATGAAGTCATCCTATCATTGTGGGACCCAGAAGGAAACACGTAAGTGCTGTGTACACATATGTTTCTAGCACATTGAACCTCATTATAATATATGATTACAATGCACCAATAAAAAATATGTTAGTAGGAATGGGGGTCAGTTGATGAACTCATAATGATTTTGAGATGAGCTTTATATTGTATTTTTCACATTGCCAGCACAGTATTATCCTTTTTATTATATAAATGTGTAGATTACAAATTCATTCCCTTCGGTAAATGAAAAAGTCTGTGCCTTTTATATTAAATTTGATTTACCTGTACTAAGCGGGATGAAGCATTTTGGACTGAATTAAGTAGTTTCAACTGAGTTGCCAGGGTACACAGAACAACAGGATTTTTTCAAATCACGGCAGATAGGATATTTCTCAGAAAATCTGTACTAAAAGCAATCTATGTATTTCACAATAGGAAGCATAGTTTGAAGAACACATTTCACATCTACAGCTCCATTTTGCACCATTGGTAAATCTCACTTCATTTTATCATTTTATATTATTCTAATTACATTCCTATAATAGAGATAAACCAATTAATAGCCATTTCAGTTTGTACATCAGGCTGACAATAATTAAAAAAATTAATAGCCTTTATATGAACAATATTCCTAATCAGCAAATATGCTTAAAACATTTTAAAAGAGTGCAATAAATAGAATAGTTCCTTTTCCAAAAAAATACACATCGACTTTCTAAACCTTGAAACCTGTGACCTTATTTGAAAAGGATCTTTGAGCTATAATCAAAATTCCTGAATTTAGATTATACTGGGTTTAAAGGAGGTCTTAAGTATGATAGTAGGTATGTCCTTCTAAGACCTTAGAGAAAGACAGTAGGATATTTTGGAGGAAGCGACACAGAGGAACACACCATGTGAATTTGGAGGTAAAGAATGGAGTTATAGAGCCACAAGACACTGGAATAGGCCAGGAAGGATAATCTCCAAAGAATGCTGTATTGAGTGTGGCTCTGGGGACATCTTGATTTAAAACTCTGCCCTTTATTTTTTGTTGTTGACATTGTTGTATTTTGGTACTGGGGATTGAACACAGGGGCATTCTACCTTCAAGCTACAACCCCAGACATTCTTATTTTTCATTTTGAAAAAGAGTCTTGCTAAGTTGCCAAGAGTCTCACTATATTTCCGAGGCTGGATTTCAACCTGGGAATCTTCCATCTCCCAAGTACTGGAATTACAAGTGTATGACACCATGCTCAACAAATTCTACCCTTTAAAACTATAAAAGAGTAAGTTTCTGTTTTTTTTCTTCTTCTCCGGGTATTTTCCAAAGTATTTGCCTATTTGTATGAGTGATATCTTTTACTTGCCTTGGCTAAGAAAAATTTGGCTATAGAAAAATTTGATGATATTAATAAAAATTTACTTATTTTTCTATTAAAATAATATATCATGTCTGTCCTTATATTCTAAACCATTACATTTAAAATATTAAACAAATATTCCCAAGGCATGCATGATCATATTCCAATGTAAAAATAGATATTTTAAGCCTAACCACCAATGAGCATTAGATATTTTCAACCCATGTGTGAAATTACCCTTTTTGTGGTTCTGAGAAACTGAATTACACTTAGAGTGTGTCAATTTTAAGCCATCTCCCCTCAAAATTTTTGCTGTATCTGGGATAGAGAAGGCTTTCTGATATAAAAATTTGTCATACCATACAAGCAACAGAACATCTCCCATCAATGGACTTCAAGTTTTCAAATTCAATAAAGGCAATTATAGCCTGAGTAATGATAGCCATTCTTATCTAATAAAGCAGAGTAAGTGAGCATTACACCTCAACAGCAATTTATAGCATTGGGCCTAATACCCAAGTTCAGGGACAGGGGACATTCCTAACTCAGGATGACTAAGTGCTTACCTCAAGCCATGGAATACTAGAGCCAAATTCAGGCAGCAACGTGAATGTTCTGAAAAATAGAATACTTTTCATTTTAAGTGTAGTACTTAATGGTTTCATAGGACTCTACCAGTTGATACATGAGTAGTACATATACTATATTATATTTTCTATAGGTAGGTACTTTGTTATTGATTTTAATAGTGATGATTTAAACTTAATAGATTCTTCCACAGGCTACACTAAAGTGTAGCGGTCTAACGGTGTCCCATCAATCAATTTTACCAGTCTTTAAATTGGTATGAATTGTCTCCTTGGGACATAGACTTGTGCACACAATATTGTGTCTATTTTACAGAAATAATATATATTTGTGCATGCTATACCATTGTACAATTGAAATATCATGAATTCATTTTACTTCTATGCACTACTCATGTATTACACTTCTAGAGAAGTTCTAAGATTTTGAAAGCTAATTTTAATTTTCCCATAGTTATTTTTGTATGCTCATCTAGATTCTTTTTAACATTTTAGACTATGGTTTTTTTTAGAGTGAATTTTTGCATTCTAGAATATTTATAGTGATTACATTCTAACTTCTTTTATGCTTTGAATTAATTTGGGGTGAGAAATCTTAAAGCAATTATTATTTTCACCTACAATTTTAAAGTCTATAAAGACTATGAAAATTTATATTTTCTCAGTGCCATATGATGAGACCTAAATAAAGTTATTTCTTTTCTGAGGAAAATCTCAATTTCCTCATTAGAACATTCTGATGGGTAGGTCTAAAAGATTCCCTTAAGTTTAAACAAGAAACCACACAATGCCTGGTATTACCTGGACATGCTTTTGTGAGCTGCATGGACCTGCAATAACCTATTGAAATTTTTTTATATATTTGGATTTTGGTTTCTTAGAATTTAGATATTATGATATGGATATCCCCAGAAGATCAGCATATAGGGCTCTAGGAATAAAAATAAATAAATAAACCAACCAACAAGCATATACTGCATTGACCAACATAAAACAGATTTTGTTATGGTGAAAAATGAAATAACCCCTCAGATGTAGTGGCTTAAAAATTATTTCTCTGGCACACGCACAAAGTCCACTGCAGTGTACTGAGTGGCAGGGCTAGGAAAAGTGGTTAATGAGCATAATTCATTATGAACTTAGGTGTTCAGGCTGATAGAGACTCCACTCAATAGATACATCCCTGCTGTCAGCACATAGAAAGGATATGGCTACAGGATCTCTCTTTGCAATTCAATGTTTTAATGTGGAAGTGATTTGCATCATTTTTATCCCAAAGTTCTTTCACCAGAACCAGTCAGACTTCATGTCAAAAGGATGGGAAAAACACAATATCCACCAAGCCTGGTAAGATTTAAGTAGACCTATTTACTGGGGGCAGTTAAAATGTATGTTGCAGACATGAAGTAGACTATTTTCTAAGTTTAGAGCTCAGATTAGGGGTGCAATGTAGATAGAACAAAATAAATTAATCCATGTAGAATCTGAGAGCCGAAAAAGGCCTTGGAATTTAGTAGAGCTAGTCTCCAGTCAATGCAGAAATTTTTCCCTAATACTCTCTCTTAATTGTCCATGAATGTTTCCAGTGATAAGGTGTTCATTATTTGACCTGGAGGCTACTGTTCCACTCAATGACTTCATTATGCTTACTTATGTTGACCTAGGCCTGAATCTATAAAACTGAAGCTCTTACTTATCAACTATTGTTCCTACTTCTGAGTACCACATAACATTAGAAAAGAGTTTGCACAATTCACAATAGCCAAATCATGGAACCAACCCAGGTGTCTCTCAATAGATAAATGGATTACAAAATTGTGGGAAATACACAGAATGGAAATTTTATCCAGCAGTAAATAACAAAATTATGTCATTTGCAGAAAAATAGATGGATGTGGAGAAGATTATGTTATGTGAAATTAGCTAGTCACAGAAAATAAAGGGTAATATGTTTTTCACTTATATCAGGAAGCTAGAGAGTATTAGGATACCAGAAGGAATTTAGGTAATGTAGAAGAAACCCCATTGGAAGGATGGAGGGAGTTTAGGTGAGGGTGGTGGTGATGGGGGATCAGTGAAAGAAACACTTTCAAGTTATGTACATATGTGAAATTGCCAATACCAATCTCAATATCATATATAGGGAAGGGGAGGAAGTGAGGAGGGAATCTTACTTTGTCCTATGTGCATGTATGTCCCTATCACTCGAAACTGCCTTATGATGTGAAACAAAAATGCACCAATACAAGTATATTTGAAAAAAAAAAAGAAATGGGTTTAACAAAAATCAGGATGCTAGTTGAAGCAGGATTTAAAAAGCTGCAGATTGTATGCTAATATTTAATCCCCAGATGAAATACTCCTGTGAAGTTACGACTGGATCTTAAGACATATTATCCTGTTTCTGAAGCTTATCAGCCAATCTGTTCCTCTCATGTTGTTAATTGCATACAGGCACTCTTAGTTGGAAAATATAGTTGGTCATTTACATCTTTGTACTGTTAAAAATGCAAATCTAAAACCACAAGGAGATACCACTTCTTCACATCTATTAAGATGGCTATTATCCAAAAAGCAGAGAATAACAAGTGTTGGTAGGATGTAGAGAAATGAGAACCCTTTGAAATTGCTGGTGTTCATGCAAATGGTGCAATCTTTTTGTAGAACACTGCAAAGTTCCTCAAGAAACAAAAACTGAATTTTCATATGGACCAGCAGTTCCACTTCCAGTTCTGTTCCTAAGAGAATTGAAAGCATGTACTTGGATAGCTATTCATACACTCACACTCACAGCAGCATTATTGATGAGAATCAAAAGATAAAAATAACCCAGTATCCATCAATATATAAATGGATTAACAAAATGTGGTATACACAAAAAATGGTAAATTATTCAACTTTAAAAAGAATGGAATTCTCACACATGCTACAATAGGGTTCATACTTGAAAACATTTTGCTAAGTGAAATATATTAAGCCCAATAGAAACAATACTGTATGATTCTATATTATGAGGTAACAAGAATACCTTAATGTCATACAGACAGAAAGTGAAATAGTGGTTGCCCATAGGCTGGGGGAGGAGGTTTGGGAAGTTCTTATTTAGTAGATATAAAGTTTGGGAAGATGAAGAAATTCTGGAACTAGATGGTGTTATTGACTGCACAATAATATGAATGTACTTTGTATCATCGAACTGGACACTTGAAATGGCAAAGTGATACATTTTATGTTATGTGCATGTTATCACAATTTAAAAGAGAAAAAAATGCAAGCCAATTTTAGATTGAAATATTTTTTCAAGGTCTTAAAAATTAAATAATTTTCTGAAATATTTAAATATACATGTTTCATTTACATGTTCAAAATATACATGCAATTAAATAGAGGTCCAGAGATTGTCAGCATAAAAGTGAAGGTCAGGTAAAATAAATTTCATCTAATTCCAAGATGACTTGGGGCATGAAATAGTTCACTGATTACTGTCCTACCCATAATATGAAAATAGCTATTTATACAGAATCTGCTCAAATTACTTATGATTTCCCAGGTTATTAACACACAATAAGTGATAGCAATTTTAGTTATTACAATCTTAGAATTTATTAATTTCAAAATATCTAGTATATAATAAAAGCCACCTTGAACTTAATTCCAATAGAAGCTATGCCTCTACAATATTAATACTTGTGCAGAAAACCTAGCTCTCATTATCAATGCATTCAGTTTCCTCTTCACTGAAATGAGTTGCTGTTACGTATCTTCTTTCCCAAGTAGTATATTTCAGTGGTCCTTTATTGCTTCAAGAGGTAAGAATGAAAGAAATGAAGCCACCTGCAATTATCTGTCTATACAGAGGACTGATGTTCAATGTGACCCTGATTTGCCCTCATTTATGGTTTTCATTTTCAAACCCCAGCTGCCTGGTACTCTTGGATCCAGTCCTGACAAGTGTGATTGTTGTCAGAAAGAGAGCAAATCTCTCCCTTGCAAAAACACATGAGTAAGAAAAGTCACAAGGTGAAGTGATAATGCAATAAATTGAAAACCTAATCCTTATACTTAAGTATAAAGTGTGAGCTTGGAGAGAATTGAGCGAGGGTAGTTTGGAGCATGGACCCAAAGCCTGATCCAAAATGCAGGGTCAATGTCCAAATGCAACTAGCCTCTTGTATTCCTGACCAGATCATATAATCTAGAGTGGTTTCATAGCCTTCCTTCAAACCTTTCAGGTTTTTCTGCTCTACTAATTATCATCATTATCAGTTTTTATTCAAGAAAATACATATTATAATACCCAAAGATTTACAAGTATTGTTGGGCCTGAAAGACGTGGTTGTCAGTTATCAAAAGACAAAGAGATTTTTAAGAAAAACTATTGAAGAACATCAACAATTATGCACCCGAGGTTTATCAGCAGTAGGAAGACATTACAACTCCAGGCCTCACTGGAAAGGGGAGAATAATGGTGCTACTAAAGCAATGGATGAGTTAGAAAAATTAAAGAGGGACTACATAATATGAATATTTTGTAGACAGATTCTGAATTGTGACAAATACTCATTACTTTTGTAGGCAAAATAAATGCTTCTTCTCTAAAATCTTAACTTGCCAATTTATTCTACTGGGAAGATCCTATATGATAGTAGAAATAAGGAATGATGGGAATAAAGCCTATAAATATTAGAATATCCTAGATCTAAGGCATAGAACAGTGCAGTAAAGGAAGAAGACAAGAATGTAAGAGTGGTAGGAACAGTAGAGAGAAATAAAATTAGTCCCCCTAGTGATTTGGGACAGCGTTGGATAATGTTTTCTATAAATTACAAGGCAATAAATATTATAGGCTTTGTCTACACTGCAGTCTATGTTACAACTACTCAATTACACTTCTATATGTAGAGAGATAATAGACAAATGAATAGATGTGGATGAATTTCAGTAGAACATTTACAGAAATAAGGGACTGGAGGATCTGTGCCCTTGTTTAGGGCATAGGATTTGGATTCAGATGGAAAGATTTAAACCTTTAATTCCATACATACATAGCTCATAATGCTTTCAACATCAAATATATATATTTTTCTGACATCTGAAGGACAGTTCTTAACTTTATTCATACCAGGAAATACCTCTGTGGCTAAGTCACAGAACTTGGAATGAGGAAAAGTGATGTGAGCAACTTCTAGGTTTTTCTTCGATAGTGTAAGCCTTCCATTTCCCCTTCTCTCTTTTCTGATATTTTTTAATTTGGCCTCTGGATGCTCGATGAGCCATCTTTGGCCTTGTGGAATAAAGCAATATCCCATAACAAGAGACTAGAAGGTGCTGGTAACCAGCACTACAAAGCTACTCTGCTCAATCGTGTTTGTTAAGTTTGAGAAAGTTGCATAATCCTATATCTTACTATTGCTACTATTCATTCCAAGTCTTGATTTGTCAATTTGGCTTATATTATTTAAGTGGACTGTAAGATTTAATGTATTCTTCAATAACATGGGAATACTATAAGGTTGCTAAGTAACTTCATTAAGTCAACTGGAATATAATATGCACTCAGAAAAATAATTATGGAAATGATATTAGCAAAAAAACATTATGATGCTAGATATTAAGAGAAATATAAATTAAATATTTGAGAAGACATAATCTATTTGGAATATGACTTCATTATTTATTAATTATTGTGCCCTCAGAAAGAAGTGATCTAGAAATCAGACATAACAGTATATGATTACATGTTAAAATTAAATTTTATATTTTATCAAGTATCCTTTCTGTTTTTTCATGATGAAGTCCTAGAAAGTATGATGTAGAAGATATTATCATGAAGTGAATTATATTCCAACATGGAAACAGTTGTAAAAAATCACAACCATGCATTAGAAATCAAGTATGTTATAAATGGAACCAGTACATTAATTTCTTTAAAAAAATATAAGCTATAAGTGGGACTAGAACCTTTCCTTCCCTTCTTTCCTTCCTTCCTTTCTTCCTTCCTTCCTTCCTTCCTAACCCAGGGACATTCTAACGCCAAGCTATATTCTGAGCCATATTTTATTTTTGTTTTGAAACAGGGTCTTGCAAAGTTACTAAGGGCTTCACTAAGTTGCTGAGGTTGGCCTTGAACCTGTGATCCTCCTGTTCATCCTCCCAACTACTAGAATTATAGGCATGTGCCACCACACCTGGATGACATTTATTTCTTTAAAAAATGTAAGCTATAAATAAGATCAGCACATTTATTTCTTTAAAAATCCCAATACCTATAAGGGAATAAAACTAATTCTGATAATTAAAGCCTCTCTAGGCATCAGAAACCCAATTTAAACTTCTATCCTTATAAGTAAAAAAATCTATCTAGTGCTTTTTAAAAGGTTATAAACTTTCCAAGTGGGTACCATTTCCCTTGTAGAGCAAGATAAATTTTCTATTTTTTTTTTTTTTTTTTTTCCTGAAGCAAGATACAGAGAAGGGAAGTAATTGAGATACTTGTCCCAGAGGTTGGTGAGGGACTTTTCCCAGCTCTGGAGAGCATTTTGAAGCCATCTATTCCTTTAGTTATTTCTAAACCACTTTAGTTATTTTTAAACCAACTTTGATCATCTTTAAATCTAATCATATATACTATCGATATTAGAACACTTTTTTTTTTTTTTTTTTTTCCGTTACTGGGGATTGAACCCAGGGGCATTTTACCTCCGAGCCAAACCTCAAGTCCTATTTTTTTTTTTTTATTCTTTTATTTTGAAACAGGGTCTCATTAAGTTCCGGACAACCTCACTAAGTAGCTGGATCCTCCGGTCTCAGCCTCCCAAATACTGGGATTACAAGCATGTACCACCACACCCGGCTGATATTAGAACACTTTAAATAGAGTTCAATATAGAATGTTTATATAAACTTTAAAATTTTTAATCATCTACATAACCTATAAGATACAATCAACTTTCTTTGCTATTGTGCTCAGGTATACTATGAGCCACTTCAGGTATACTATGAGCCACTTCAGATTCATCTTATTACTCCCTCTTTCTTTACCCTAACCACTAGCCCACACTGTTCATGCCAATACATGGATTTGTATGAATTTTCCTTACTTTTCATGCCACCAAATTGTTGGTGATACATACAATTTTATCTAAAATACTCTTGTTGATTTCTTCTCTTCAGGAGTCAGTTCAGGCATCTTCTTCATTTAACACTTCTAAATAGTAAATTAGATACCTGCTTTATATTCTATGTTAACATAACATTAGATGTTACTTTGTACTGGTAATTGAACCCAGGGCCATTATGCTTCTGAGATACATCCCCAGCCCTTTTTATTTGCTTATTTTGAAACAGTGTCTTTCTAAGTTGCTGATGGTCTCACTAAGTAGCCGAGATTAGCCATGAGAATGCCATCCTCCTGTCTCAGCCTCCTTTATCAGCATACACAATTATCTGAGTGTTCTAATAGAAATAATACATTACCAAACAATTTTTAAGACATAAATTAAAGATTATAATATAAGTTTCTTCACTCTTAATCTAGTTTACTTTTCACTCTGTCACACTGTCTTATTTGAATAAAAATGTAGATATAAATGACCTCTCAAAAGAATCCCAATTATCTGCATTAAGAATGCAGTTCTTAAAATCATAGGTTTATATATTAAATCTTTTACACTGATATAGAGAATAATTTTACTTGCCATAAGATTAAGCGGAAACTTGTGACAGTTGACTCATAGGTTGAGGAAATACTTCCATGCACATATGAAGAACTTACTTAATAACCCAGGATTCCAATAATAGAGGTTAAATTCATAGAATGAGGCAGTAAGCTCTACAGTATAAAAGCTTCAGCTGTGATGAATTGGAAAACTCAATGAGAAGGACTATCAGGTTTAATTATTGAAGGCTATTTACATGTTTAAAGGATCACAAGAGGGTAGGCAATTACTAGAGTATTTGGCATTCGGGAAAGAATGAAGAGGGAGAGAAGAAAAATAGTAAAAGAAATGAAAAGTAGAAAATAATCTCTTTCTGCAGTCAGTATACTTGCTCTGTGAAACATTTAAATGATCATGGTAAAAAAAATCACTATCTTAGTTAATTAATTAATGCATACTTGCTGAGGGTTTCATACTGGAGCCTGGGCCAAGCTTGTCATTGCAGCTTGTTTGCCAGTTTTACTAATGTAGTCTAAGAAAAGAAATCAGAATGCAAATTACATCAGTTTAATACTCCCTTTATCAGCAATGTCATAATTTTGTAACTTCAGGCAATCTCTTTGATGCAGGTGTTTTGTTTGCAATAAAATATAAGCCATTATATCTTTAATCCCAGACATAGTGGGTGATACTTTTATCCTCCCAACGAGAAAATCCAAGATACTTTTAGTTAGAATTCTAACTCTAGGATACATCTCAGCTCTCACATTGACTATCACAGAAAATAGCATAAAGGCCAAGACAATAAAGTTTAGATTGGAGTGGTGATCAGATAGAAATAATTCATTAAATTACATTGAACCTGTATTCAGTGAACACCTAATATATGCTCACACTGTGCCTGATGCAGAGAATGTCCCTGCTTCAGTGAGTTTACAGACCAATTGATTAAAACATGAAGCAAAAGCAGTGAACTGGAATAGCTTCCAGTTTCAGACTTTGCATTTGGTTGCACTCTGTGCTTCAACTGACCCTCTAGAACTCTTCTAGCAAAAAAAAGTAAATGAAAGTACAGTTACTGTATTTAACAATGAATATTTTTAATAAAATGGCAGAGAAAAAATATAATCACATCTGAGTAAGAAACCACTTCCTTATTAACTTTGGGATATAATAATTCAAATACTGATCACATTTTTCTAGATCTCATTATAAGTATACATCTCTTCTATATTGTTGGTGGGATTGCAAATCAGTGCAACCACTATGGAGATCAGTGTGGAGATTTCTCAGAAAATTTGGAATGAATCCACCATATGATCCAGCTATAACACTCCTGGGTGTCTTTCCAAAAGATCTGAATTCAGAATATTATATGATCCAGCTATCACACTCCTGGGTGTCTTTCCAAAAGATCTGAAATCAGAATATTATAGTACATGAATATCCATGTTTACAGCAGCACAATTTACAATAACCAAATCATGGAACCAACCTAGGTGTTCATCAATAGATAAATGGATTACAAAATTAGTAGCTCTGCATACATTGGAATTATATTCAGCAAAAAAAGAACAAAATTATGTCATTTTCAGGAAAATAGATGGACCTGGATAATATTATGTTAAGTGAGATTATCCAGTCACCTATGTTTCACATATGTTGTCATATGTTTTCTCTTTTTGTAGAAGTCAGGCAGTAATCAGGATACAAGAGTGAGTTTATATGATGGAGGAGGAACCCCAGTGGGGTGAGGGAAGTGTCTGAGGGAATGGATAGGGGAGAGGGAGAATCAATGAGGAAATCATTTCCATTGACATGATGTACATATTTGAGAATACCAAGGTCAATCTCAATATCCTGTACAGGGAAAGGGGAGTTTGGAGGAAGGCAGGGGAAAGCTCACTAAATGCTGTGTGCATGTATGTCACTATCATTGTGAAGTACATGATCATGTGAGACTATAATATACCAATAACAGTATAAAAAAGTATACATCTGCCATTGAGACATTCTAATGAATTAAAATCAATACTAGGCTGGGGTAGTTAGGAGACTTTATGCCTAATTCTGGGCTGTGGTTGACTTGGTGGATGATTTGAAGCAACATATTTACTGTACTTGTAACTCAGTTTTTCCCTTACAAAAGTACAGGGGATTTGCTTTATAAACCCTTACCTTTTCCTTCTGTTCAAAACTCCATAGGCCTTGAGGCCTTGAGTTTCTGTACTTCTCTCCTTCCTTCTTCCTTCTTTCTTCTTCTTCTTCTTCTTCTTCTTCTTCTTCTTCTTCTTCTTCTTCTTCTTCTTCTTCTTCTCTCTCTCTCTCTCTCTCTCTCTCTCTCTCTCTCTCTCTCTCTCTCTCATTTTTGTACTGGAGGTTGAACACAGAAACATTCTACACTTCTACACCAGGCTACATCCCCAGTCCAATAGTCGAATTTTATTTTTATTTAGGAACAGGGTCTTTCTATGTTTCTGAGGGACCTCACTAAATTACTGAGGCAGGTCAACTTTACAATCCTCCTATCTCAGCCTCCTAGTTCCTGGGAATACAGGTGTTCATCACTACACCAACTATTCCATATCTCAATGTTTTTCTCCAATTAAGAATTCCTAAAGTGTGTGTAACTTATAGTAGTTAACCATAGAAGCTATTTTGTGCTTACTGAGGTTAGTAAATGCTGTATTTAAGAATACAGATGAAGCATTCTGAGACTTTTTAATATTCTGTCTATGCTGTCATGGAGTAGAATGAGAAAAGAAAGAATGTTTTAAGGAGTAGGATGAGAAAAGAAAGAATGTTTTAAGGGGATAGAGAGAATGCAGGAGAATTTTTCTTTATAAATAAGTGATTGAGTGTCTTGGCTCACCAATAATACAATAAGTGAGACTTTTTAATATTCTGTCTATGCTGTCATGGAGTAGGATGAGAAAAGAAATAATGTTTTAAGGAGTAGGATGAGAAAAGAAAGAATGTTTTAAGGGTATAGAGAGAATGCAGGAGAATTTTTCCTTTTAAATAAGAGATTGAGTGTCTTGGCTCACCAATAATACAATAAGTAAGTAAAGGTCAGGGATGTTGGCTTTTACTTCCTTTTATTCTCCATAGTGATGATCACACTAATGGAAGTAATCAAATTGTAGTAGAGTGGTAGCTATTTCATAACATTAAGAACTATTAGTAATCACCCTAATAAGGAAGCAGAGGTTGAACCTTTAATGAAATAAAATTCATTTTTTTTAACAAACACCTATTGCCTCTCTCTAATATGCCAGAAGATGGACATTGTGATATTCTTTGTCTTCATTCAACATTATAAATATTTCCACCAGGGCTTTTAATAAATTTGAAAACTGATTCTTAAAGAATGAAAAAAATCAAATAATATCTTGCACCAGTTTTTATTATTTTGTTTCTGTGAACCTCTGCAGGGTTTATCTACAACAGATACAATCTTAACTTCAAAATCTTTTCATTCTCACATGACTGAAAAATATATTTGTTGATTCAGCGCAGCAAGCTATGCTCAGTGTTATCAACTTGTATTTTTGATCATGATGTCTAGGGAGTAAAAGTCTGTTGTGCAATTATCTTTGCAGGCAAGGAGCTAAACATCATGATAGAAGCTGTACACAGATCCTCTAGGGAGGTGATTCAATTCAGATACAGGAGTCCAGACCAAGACTGTGTGTCACTGTATTCTTCCCATGTGTGCTCGGTAGTCATTATAAGATGCAGAATTAAAATGGTGCTTATTTCAACAAAGCTGTAGGATTCAAGCACAATTTTCTGTACAATATGTGTCAATTTGGAGATTAATGGAGAAATTCGACATATGCTGTAAAAGCATTGTGCATACCATCAAAGGCAGATCTGTTTAAATTTCAAGTGACCCCATGGCTCCTAAACTCACCAATCCACATGATGCCAAGATTAAATTTTATAAAGAGTTCAATTTAAATATTACATTAATGCAACATTAAGGTTGACATTTTTAATCATTAATAGTTCTAAGCCAAATAATTCTGAGTTACCTTTCATAGCTACTGTCACAAGGACAAATTTATACCTCAATTATTTTTCTTGTGAACCCAGCACAAAAATTAAATCTATGTACACAAAACCAAACAATTTTTCTCCTCAAGCTGCATGTTATTACCAGGACATTTTATATACAGTACAAAATAAAAGTTTAATTTCACATTTATCAAGCTTGTTTGATGATCATGGATAAATCCAGGAAGCAGATTTTTGGGGTTGAATTTCAGTTATTAAATTTTGACAAATAATACTTCCTTTATTTTACTTCACCAGATTTACTTAGCTAGGGGTATAGAACTTATATTCTCTGTGTGTGCTTATATTTGACTGGGAAGTGTTGTGAGATCTTACATTTTATATTAAAATAAAGATGTTTATAATCTTACACTTATAAAAGCAATAGCTATGGGACATAAAGGATATATGTGGTTAATATTTTACATTTAAAATTGATATGAATTAGTTTTCAAGTGGTTTAAAACAACTAATTTAATCTATGTATTGAGTAGTATTGGTTGTCTAAACATGACCTATGTTCCCTGTAGACCTTCCTAAATAATTTCTGCCAATATGCTTTAAACCTGAATTATGCAATATAACAACCACTAGCCATCTCTGTTTGATTTAAATTGAAAATAAATAAACACATGAATGAATAAATTAAATTGTTTTAGTTTCGGTCTGGAAAGTTCCCAAAAGCTCATGTGTTGAAGTCTTGGTCCTCAGGGCAGCAGTGTTTAGAGGTGGGACTTTGGAGAAGTGGCTAGATCATGAAAACTCTAACCTCATCAGTGGACTAAACTATTTAGAGATTCATAATCTAATGGTGTTATTGGGAGGTGGTGGGAAGTGTAGAGGGTAGGGCTCAGTTGGAGGGAGTAGGTCTCTGGGGCATCCCTTGGGAGGATATGTCTTTTCTGCAGCCCTTTTCACCTCTCCCTCTGCATCCTGGCTGCCATGAAATAAAATGTCATGGTGTTCTGCTGCTCCTTAGACCCAAAGCAAAGGAGTCTGTAGACTGTGACTGAAACTTTTGAAAAGATGAGCCATTTTAATCATCATTCCTAAGTTCTAAGTTGTGTATGTCAGATATGTTGTCATTATGACAAAAATCTAATGAATATATTAATTGAATTAAAAGAAATACAGCATAATACCAAGCAACTTTCAAGTGCTTGATTGTCATGTGTGACTGGTGGCTAGTATATGATGAGTGTAGGTTGAGAGTTACTCTATCATTGCAGATAGTTGCATTGATAGTAAAAGATTTAGATTTTTATGCCAGTTCCAAGGAAAACACTTGGCTTGAATTAAACCATTCATATATTTAACTCCCTTGACTATATTATGTGTATGTGGTTGGGCATGTGACCTAATTCATGTGAAGGTAAAGGAGAAATTTTGAATTCTTCCTTGAAATGTCGGGAAAGTAAAACCAAGCTCTTAACAACATTGTTGAGCTTTCCAGACAAACAAACTCTGAAATCTTCCCTACTTTTGGACTTTGTTAGTTAGATAACTTAATCAGTTCTCATAGTGTTTTACACCAAACGTGAACTTTATTTTGTCTTTAATTACTTACTACATTTATGTTTTTAGCAATTCATCTTATAAGTACTTATTTAGAACCTAATTTTATTATGATTAATGCTAAGTAGTGGGGAAAATTATAAAACAGATAAATATAAATTAAGTAAAATCATATTAATAGGTAATTATAAGTTATAATATAGGTAATATAAAATACCTTCACAGTGTTATGTAAGACCGCCAGGGAAGACAACTCAGACCCAAAAATATAGCCAAAATAAAGTCTTTATGAACCGTCCGGGACTACACGAGGCACTGAACCTGAGTACAGTGCCGAATGGCCGTTTTGGACTATTTTTATACAGACAAACCATAAGCTCAGGGTGAAAAGTTTAGGTTCTCACAGCAGGGTGGCACAGCAGGAGTGTCAAGCTTAACATTCAGAGGGCACAAAACAGTATTGCATGTAAGTTCAACAAACCATGTCAACCCATTCTATTACACACATATCCTGGTTGTGAAGAAGATGGATCCTTCTATTATATACATTCCAGTTGTGACAAGGATGAAAGTTCCTAATGGGCTGTTCCTGCAGGTATGATTCAATCAGAAATTACAGAAGTCAAACAAACAGTTATGTGTGACTAGCTTTGTCACCTAGGGTAGGAACATTGTGTTACTTATGCTAAGGCTAAAGCCTCAGGTTAGCCCGTAACATGAGAGTTCACTCTTGTTATGTAGAAAAAAGATATGTTATATATTTAGATATCAAATTGTGCAGAACAGGCTTTGTATACATTTAAAACACATAAAGTAGGAATTCTGTGAAGGCTAGAGTGTTTTTAATACCTAAGATGGTGGTCCAGCCTGACTCAGCCTTGAAGGAAGACCTGGAACAGGGGAGTTCATTCTAGGCTACTCAGCAATTCTGGCTAAAATAGCATTGTTTATAATGGGATCCGATAAGAAACAGTATCACTTGTTTATTCACTACTAGCTCAATTTTAATACTACTAATAAAATATAGTACTATTAAGATATTTAATAGTACTTAATTCTTAATAATTTTCATGCTGCTTAATAATAAAAACTTCTATAGAGAAATATTACAGATGAGGCAACTGACTTGACCTCTAACAACTTGCCACTACACATTTAGTAAGTGAAAGAACCGAAGTTTCAATCCAGGCTTGTGAGATCTCAATGCCAAAATACTAAATTATTAGTCTATAAGATACTGATATCTCATTTCTTAGTAATAGTGATTAAATATGCATATGTTATTGAAAAGGTAAATTTGTTAAGGTAAATATCAGAAATTTGAGTATTTAGAGCATATCTTGTATTAATCCTAGTCTTAAGACAGTTTTATTTTTCAGAAATATGACTTAAAAATTTGTATCTTTGAATTCTTAAAAATTTTCTTACTTTTACCTAGCTTTCTTTAGTAGACAATGTAATGAATCTAAAACAGCTCCAATGAGCCCAGCTTCCAATGTTAGTTTGCCTAGGAAATATGTTTTAATCAATATAATATATATTATAGCAAAGGTGATACAATTTTACTTCTGTGATTAGACTATAAGGGATGGTAACATCTGTTTTACATTTATAGCCTCTGTCCCTTGCTGGCTTTGAGTAAGCAATATGCTATATGCAGAGGTCCATCTGCCAAGAAACTGAGGGAATCCTTCCATCACTGAGTGACAAAGAACTGAAACCCTTTGTCCAACAACACAAAGGATTCCTATCAACAACCATATCAGCGTGGAAGTACCTCTTTCCCCAACTGAATCTTCAGATGTGATCCTAGCCATAAGCTTTAACTTCAATCTTACAAAAGATCCCAAAGCACAGATTCCAGTTTAAACTGGAATCCATACCTGGATTCTTGACCATAGAAGCTATAAAATAATAAACATGTATTGTTTTAAGCCACTAAATGTGAAGCAACTTGTTATGTAGCATTAGAAAATGAACAGAATTATCATGCATGATTATTAGCAAAAACCTGAGAGGAAGGTCAAGAAATACTTTCAGTGCTACTTTGCATAGGAGGATACCAAGTTTCAGAAAGGTTACATAAGTTGTCCAAGATGTCAAAGATGGGGCTACAATTAAATCAAGGGTTATTGTAATATTATTACTGCTCCTGCCAATTTAGCAATGTCTTGCATGTGACTTGAATGTTTAGAAAGATGTAACCATATGCTTTACATCCCCTATGGTAGAAAATACCTTCTATTTGCATGATGTAAAAAATAAATGTAAATTGTTTGATTTGAATATCTGATTTTGGCTTCAAACCACTCTGGACTTGAGTGTTTAGAAAAATGTAACAGCATGTTGTACCTTCCCTATGGTAGAATATATCTTATTTGCATGATTCAAAAAGTAAATGTAAATGTTTGATTTGAATATCTGATCTTAACTTTAAAATGGCTCATCATAGTCCACTTTATTTCAATGTCCAATCTCAGTGATCAAACATTTACATAAACAGAGTTGAAAGTTTAAAAATGAGCTCTGAAGTTACTCCTGATTTCTCACACTGTATTCTTCTATCTCACCACCTGAAGTAGGTATTTTCATTTTAAATGGATTTAGGACCATTATAAATAAATTCTGATCATGTGGCACATTAAAGTGAGTACACAGAAGTCAGATGATGGCACCCTAGATGCCATATTTGTGCTGGCTAGAAACAGGCATACAAAAGAGTGAATGTTCTGTACATATTTCCCTTCAGGTAACAGGCTCTAGTTAAGTGGTAGAGGAAAGAAACATCTTGGCTAGCAAACTAAAAATGGATAATCCACATTGGAAAACATAACCTCCAACTTATCTCTTTTAGATACCCAGTAGTTTGATCAAGTGGCTGGATCTTTCACTGGATGCTGGCATTTTGAGATCATGCTCTGTCCCTATGGTGGTCAGAATACTAAGTTTAAAACAGTTATGAAAACTTACTTGTCTTGCTAAGAGTTTAACAGATATTTAGTACTGTGGATGTTGTGACACAGTGAATAATCGACAGCAATCTTGGCACGTATCTGAAAATATTATGCTCATTATATTTTCATTTTTCAAACAGCTTAAGTTATCTAATTGGAAGTGGTTATAAGCTACAGATCATACCTTGAGCTTTCAAATCATCCTTTCACTACCCTCATGTTGGTGCCCTGTATTAATCTGCTTCTGCCTATAACATAAAATGACCAGGTACAGTAGTACACACATACAATCCTGGTATTGGGAGACTAAGAAGGAGGATTGAGGTTTGAAGCCATCATGCATAACTTAATGAGACTCTGTTTGAAAACTAAAAAAAAAAAAAAAAAAAAAAAAAAAAAGCCAGGCATGGTAGCACAAGCTTGTAATCCCAGCATTTGGGAGACTGAGATAAGAGGATCCAGGTTGGCGGCCAGCCTCAGCTACCTAGTGAGTCCCTCTGCAACTTAGTGAGACCCTGTTTCAAAATAAAGAATAAAAAATAGGTCTGGGGGTGTAGCTTGGATGTAGAATGCCCCTGGGTTCAATCCCCAGTACCACAAAAAAAAAAAAAGAAAATTAAAAAAAATTAAGGCTTGGGGTGTACTCACTGTTAGAACATCCCTGAATTCAATCTCCAGTACCACACACAGAGAAAAAGTGGGATATGTAACTATGTCCTTCAACTGTTATCATAATTTAAAAGAAAAAATTTGAAAGGAAAGGAAAGAATAGAAAAAGACTTGACCTTTGTGGACTCATAATTTTTTTGTAATGCATGATCCGGATTTATTTATAATGGGCATAAATACTTTTGCATTCTTAGTGCAACCCAAAGCTGTTATAATTACAATTCTTTGTTTTGCTAAAATATTCATTAATTGTTACACTGGACCCCATTTCCTCAGCGAATTTCCTGTAGTAGTGATGACATTTGACACTGGATACGGCTATTTAAGGTCGATTAATGATAAGAAAGGGCCTAAAGTTACTAAATTAAAGATATTCCAACCACATTCTGGATGTAATGCCATCATTATCTGTTTATTTTTTTTCTAGAGACAATGTGCTTTGCAAAGTTTCTAGTTGCACAATCCTAAAACAGGACTTAATATTCTATAGGCTTCTGAAAAATATTTCCTTCAGCAATATCTAGCCCTTCTTTGCTCAAGGCACAGAATTTCATATGGTTTGTGAAGATGAAGTCACTGATGCTAGATAAAATGGATGCTTTAATCCAGTGAAAATACTTAGTGCCACTTCAAAAATAAACATCACTATTCACAGAGAAAACAATGCAGTAGACATTCAATTATTTTTCTTCTAAGTAAAAATATTAGTGAAGAAACATATGATATTTTTTTTCTTCTTCACATATACTACAGGAACTGGTGTTTTCAGTCTTAACAACTACAGTAATATGATATAAAGCATATATATATACATATATAATATATATGTATATTTATTTATTTTAAGAAGTGTTAAATATTTAAGCCTGTGAGTACCCAGTACCTTTATCTCTCAGGAACTATGCTTACTGTCTTGAGATGGCTTTTTTCTTTTTTCTGGTACTGGGGATTAGACCCAGGATCTCACTCATTCTAGGCAACTGCTCCGCCACTGAGCTGCATTTCCAACTCCCTGGAATGGCTTTTGAAAAGAACTCACTAGATTTCTTTTTTCCTAAGCCAAATAACTGCACATAATATTTTAATATTTCATTGTTGAGCATAAAAGACAGAAAGCGTAATACAATCATAGATTTTTTCATAAGAATTGAATAATATAAATGAGAAGGAAGAAAATTGTCACAATTATGTCTAGAAGCATTGAAATGGAAAGCAATAAAACAATAAAATGGCCATTTCAGGAAAGACAAATAGCATTGTACTTTTGAACTAATTCAATGAGATAAAAGAAAAATGTAAGGTTTATATCAGTATATAAATATACAAAGTTATAGCTGCAAAAATATAATGATCAAGCAAATTTGCGGCTACCTGTTTAACTCAATTACGTATTTAGCTCAATGTAGCTTTTTTTCATTAATGAAATTAACTAAGCAATTTCTAACCCCAGTGCTATGTGTGAGCATGCTACATTGACATTTGCATATATGTCATGTAAAGCTAATATATGCTTAAATTTATAACACTTTACAAACAGTACATGATTTCATTTGGTAAATCTCCATTTATATAAGTTCATTCATTTGAGTTAAAATTTCCCCCATAAATCTGAAAATATGGAACTATTGATTTTCTTCTCTTATTATTATAAAATATATCTATGCTCTTAAAGACCTGAGATATATATATATATATATATATATATATATATATATATATATATATAAATACACACAAATTTAGTTCTCAAAATTACTTGGAATTCCTAAGAAAAAAATTTTGTGGTATGTATTAGCCTGTCAATTTTATAATGCATATCTTATTAAACATCTTTTTAATATGGAAATGTAATATTTTCTCGGATGGAATTAATCACCATTATATATACTTTTTTCCCTTAGTACCTGTGAGTATTTAGGAGTTTAGTGAACAATGAAGGAATTAGCTCAATGCTACACAGCAGAGAGGATGATTCTTGTGAGATAGAAGAAAATATAGACAGGTTTCTCACACACAATTTTGACAATAATACCTTGGACTCACAATTCAAGTATAATGGAATACTAAAATTATTATAAAACATTTATCATGGTTATAATTTTATTTTTCATCCCTATGTAAATATCATGCTTGTTTGCTCTACAACTTATAAACAGCTGAATAAATATTTTGGGGTAAAAAGTCATGAAAGAATAAAAAGTTTTCTTAAATATAAACAGCTTTGAAAATAAATTTCACTGTCTTTAGACTCCATTTCTAATGGCATGTAAGGTAAGCCTCAGTACTCTGACTAAAAGAAAATTCAAATGACAGTTTTTTTTGTTTTCTGGAAGGACATTTCTTCTATAGCTTTTGGGTAATTAAATTTAGTCAAGTGAAGAAAATGAACTGGATCAAGGACAATCCAATCATTTTGAAATGTGTGAGATTCCCTCATTTCCCACACATTTGAATTGCTTTCAAGAAGTTTGGCAAGAGTGTGTGTGTATGTGTGTGTGTGTGTATATATATATATATATATATATATATATATATATATATATATATATATATATATATATATATATATACTTTTTTTTTTTCCTGAGTACATCCAGAGCAGAAGAAAGTCCATCATGAGAAGTTCCTGAGGCTTTAAAAATAAGGAGGCAGCAAACTTCTCATGTGATCACTTCTTGAATACCACAAATATGGGACTTCACAAAGGTGAGGACCATGAGTTAAGGGACAGGAATTAGAGCAGCTTGCTTGGGTGGCCAAGAGCTGATCCCCATTAGATGAAGTGAGGGGATGTTGACAGAATTATAGTTTCATTTCATGTGTGACTTGAATGCTGCCAAGGATTTGTTCAATTGACTTTGATAGATGTCTCCAAGCATTTCTTTTCTTTTTGCTGGTTGTATCAAGGCCAAGGTCCACCAGATGTCAGTACAATATAAATAATCCAAATTATTTTATCTAAAAGCCAAATACAGAGGACAAAAATGAAATTGCCATTTAAAAAGAAAAGAACCATTTCACTGAAATTTAAAAGATTTACCTACACCAAATTGAAGAGGAGGTTGTAAAAGTGGCCCATATAAACTATAACATGATTTTAAAAATGATTTATCTCTAATAGCCCTCTGTTAACTTTAATGTAATTTGATAAGGCTGATCTAGTATTTCTCCTTCCTGTTTCATTATCATTCAGCTGTGGTATTTGCCAGATGACTTTTTCATTCTCTGATCGTTTTATGTATTAACATTTCCACATTACATTTTTTTCTTGATTATTTTATCTACTTCAGAAAAAGAGACAAATCATGACAGCAATGTATTCCCTGACATGTTTCTTGACTTGATCACAGTTAAACTAAAGGTTAATATGTGTAACACCTGCTGGAAATGAGTTGAATTACTGACGTTAAGACACATCAATAACTCTTTAAAATATTTTTGAAAATGTAATTATTGTTTCTGATGAGAATGTTACTAGGTTGTATTATTAATGTGCATACACACATACAGAAACCCTCGAAAAGAGATTCAGTACAAGTGAAAGGAAAGTATCACCAATCCTGTCTTTTTTTCTACTTTTTTATGGGTTCTTTGTGTGAAAATGGCCAGGAAAGAGGATTAACTTACTGTTTAGCACCAGAAGAATAATCTTTCTCCTTCAGGTTTAGTTTCCTTCTTTCCACTTATGGTACACAACATAGCTATCTACTTCATCTTAACACCTTCAATACCTGTGTCTTGTGACACCTAGTCTGACAATGAACAGAGATGTATAATGACAAAACTTAAAAACAGAAATATGAGAAGTGGACAATGTAATTCTACCCTTCATGTTTGCAGCTATTAATGATAAGATTTGTCAACCTGAGAATTATGACATAGGCAGCATCCTCAGCAACTATTTGAATCCTTGCACTTCCTTTTTTTTTTTTTTTTTTTTTTTTTTTTTTTTTTTTTTTTTTTTTTTTTTTTTTTTTTTTTTTTTGCGGTACTAGGGATTGAACTCAGGGGCATTCTACCTCCGGCTACACCCCCAGCCCTATTTTTTATTCTTTATTTTGAAACCAGGTCTCACTAAATTGCAGAGTGCCTCACTAGGTAGCTGAGGCTGGCCTCGAACCCAGATCCTCCGGTCTCAGCCTCCCGAATGCTGGGATTACAAACCTGAGCCACCACGCCTGGTGAATCCTTGCACTTTCAATGAAAAAGTGATCACCACTCTCTTCCTATAAGGAAATGAACAACTTAGAGCTATACTTTTATACCTAGGTGATTCTTTCATTAGTTTTGTGAGTATCCATTAATCTACCTTTGTAATTCTTCCACACTATTTTTCATTCTTTTGTTTAAATAAAGTGCCTATCTTTTACATTGTCTGCATCTCATGATATAGTCTACGAAAAAGAAATCACGACAAGAAAAAATGTTACAGTTGTTGGGATATAATTCTTTGTAAGAAACAATAAATGCATAGTCAATAAAAGGCTCTGATCAACATGGAAGGACTAGTTAAGTTGGGCTAAACCAAATAAATGCAAGAAAATCCAGGACTCAGGAACCTGAAAAATGCAGATCTAGATCCCATCAGTAAAGCCAGTCAAATCAATGTTGACAAAACATAGAAATAATTTAGATTGATGTTTTTTGTGTGTGTTACTGGGGATTGAACCTAAAGACATTCTACCTATGATTTAAACCCCCCAGGCTTTTTTATGTTTTATTTTGAAACAGGGTCTGTCTAAGTTTCTGAGAGTTTTAATAAATTGCCAAGGCTGCCCTTGAATATCTGATTCTTTTCTCAGCCAAGTACTGGGATTATAGCCATGCGCCACCATGCCTGTCTCTATTAACAATTTCTAAGCAAAATATTGGTAAATAACATTTTTTAATTTACAAGAAAAAATAATTTAACAAGATATTTCTGTTTATTTCATAATTTTAAAGGAAAAATATCATATGATTACTTAAATAAATTTTTAAAATGCATTGGGTATAATTCAATATTCTGAAACCCATAACAAATGAAAATAGATCAGAATTTTCTTATCCTGATAAATATGACTCCTGGAGACAAAGGCTTCAAGAAACATGATTACTTATGTCATCTCCCGAGGCACCCTGTAGGCCACAGGAATCTGTTTTTTCCTTCATTTTAATTTTGGAAACAGCAAAATGAAATACTATACTGCAGTGAAATCTCATCCTTTCTGCCTTACCCATTTTTTTCTTTACTTTTTTACCATATTCCCCTTCAATAAATTGTTAGCATGATTTTATTGCTTTAGTCTCTATTTTAAAGAAAATCTGGGTTAAATTCATGGTCAGTGCAATAATTAAAATAAATTAAATGGGAAATAATTGAAAAATAAAAGTCAAACTATTATTTATTATAGATGAAATTGTCTATGTATAAAAATCTGTAGATTATGTATAAAATTTGATGGAAAAGATGTTACAAATTAAAAGCAACTTCTAGATATGAATACTATATACCCAAATAGTTGTTATCAATACAATGGATTAATACTTTGATAACAGATACTCTATGGTATTGAGTATAAATAAGTCATAACTTGTAAATATCATACATCTTAAAATGCAATGTTACCTAAGAGAATCAAATCATTGAAAAACACATGAAGCATTTTTCCATATACATAACTTTTAAAACAGACAAAAATACATATATATCCATTTATTCAGGTGCATAAATGCATAGTTGCTAATACCCTAAAGTAAAACAAAGGGAGGATTATAACACAATTCAGACTGATGTTACTTTATGAGGCAGGAGGGAAAAGAGCAGGATGAGGAGAGTCATATATGAAGTTTTCAAGAAAATAATGGTGCTCTCTCTTTCTCTCTCTTAAGCTAGTGAGTGAAAAGGAGTTCACTCAGCCTCCTTTTAATTTTATATTGTATAATATACACTCTTTAGCATGTACAATATATTTCACATTAAAATATTAAATTTCTATGAACACTTTTAAAAGTCAGGTTATACTAAACCATTCTCTAGGTATGCTAAGCTGATTTGGGGTAGAACAGAGGAAATGGTAGTTTAGAAATATATTGTTTAAGGAAACTACTAAGGTAGATTCTGATGTGCAAGTTGTTTGAAGATCATTAAGTAGTAAAATTCAAAACAAGCTCATCTTCAGTTACATTTTGTTCCCATAAGCTGGCCTATCCATTTTATGGAACTCCTCACCCCTATCCTTTCCAGAAAGAAAATGTGTTTCAAATTCAAAATAATCAACTTACAAGCTCTTAGGGTATAATTAATATATCCATTTGGGGCTGTCTGCCTTTGGTATTGCAAGAAAAAAGTGCAAAATGTTATTTCCATGAAGTTTCATTTGAGTATATCAGAACTCCTGCAGTATGTGGGACTTTGAAAGAAAGGGAAATGGATAGTATGTTTTTTCTGGGGGGTGCAGGATTTGAAGCTGGAAATACCTGAAGATAAATTATGTGTCTTTTATTTATTTATTTATTTAATCTTTTTTTTTTTTTTTTTTTTTTTTTTTTTTGAGAGAGAGAGAGAGAGGAGAAATTTTCCCTGGACGCTTTTAAATATATGATAACTTGTTTCTTGGTTCTTACAACGTGTGTTATTATTTTGTGTCTCTTGAATGAAAGATGAAGATTTCAAGAATCTAAAAATTCTGTAACAAAGAATGTGAGCTTACTACAATTTGCTGAAGTATGTGATTTTTCCACAGAGTACACAGTGGACTGTCACAGAAGAAAAAGATCAGTAGCAGCGAAAATATACAAGTGCATTTTGCAAACTGATGGTGCTTAAAAAGCACCATGCTTTTCAAAAGTATCCATCTTTAATGCCAAGGTAAAAGTTTACATTCCTAGATTTCTTATTGCATCTGATCTTTCATTTGAATCTAGCTTTTTATGATACCGTCTTTCTCAAACAGATATAAGCTTCTAGATCTTAAGACAAATCTCTTTCAAACCAAATAGATTTTCTGATACAAATTTTTTAAAAAGTCAATAAAAAGAAGAAAGAAAAAATACTATTAACTTCCCTAGATGTTGAAAAGTTAAATCATAAAGAACAAAATTTCCATTGAGGAAAATAACAGCTCTATGTATAGTACAAATTAATTTGTATCTGAGTTTATGTGATAGGAATGGAGAAAGAAACCAAAGTGAGAAAAAGGATTAGTGATAAGCACATACATGCTTATGATCCCTCAGAGAAAATAAACACATACAACAAGTAAATAATACATTAAAAACCTGCTTTGGTTAGAGGGCTGTACTAGTAGTGCGGGTTCCTGATCTATTGAGAGTTCCACTCTGCCCTTTACTCTGCAGGAGCACATAATTACAACAGCTAAAATTACAAGGAGAAAAAAAAGTAAAATGGTTCAGCTCTTGGGAGCCAAATACAAACAGCAGCTCTGACCTTTAAATCTCTAGTGACTGTTTCAGCAGTGGTTCATCCTACCATAATAGGTTTAAAAAGATTAGTCATCAATTTTCTAAAAAAATATCACTGGTATCTGAGTTGAGTGATCATTTTTATTAATACATAAAAAGTCAAAATTTATTTTATCCACATGTTTGATAGGAGTCTTGTAAAGTGTTTGGTATGGTTAGAAATAGTATATAAAAATATGAGGCGTTTTATAGGAAAAAAGGTTTATTCTTATTTCACCATTAACCATATCTTGTTTTTAAACAACTGTTTAGCAGAGGAACAGGAGAATGAAGTGAGCAATGTTGTGTGCATCAGGGGAAGTCCATTACAGAACTGTGGAACACTTCCAAGTCCTTGCTTCTTTCTCAATGACATGTCTAGCAGTGAAAACCACCAGCAGCCCCTTGACTTCAGAGGACTGAACAATAAAGAGAGAGTAAGGGGCATCAGGCATAGAGTAATTAGTGCTGATGTATTGTGTGAAGAAGCATTATCAAAACAGTAGAGGGTGGAACTCTTCAGGCTGCATAATGCACATTAAATATGTGTCCCATGAATACAATAGGAATAATAACATTTTATGTACAATGAGGGCATCAGAAACCTCCAGGGGCATGAATAAACATATAGTGAAGGGTACTTGAATTTTCCTGATGGACAAATTGCTAGAATATAGGAACAAAATAAAATATAAAACAGTATTTGGTCTCCCTTTATGACTCCTCTTTCTCATCTTCTCCACATTATGTTGCACTACTGGGTATATACCCAAAGAATGGAAACCAAACTATCAGACCAATGCATGTGTATCTATGTTTATAGCAGCTCAGTTCACAATAGCCAAACTATGGAAGCAGACAAGATGTCCATCCACAGATGAATGGATTACAAAACTATAGGATATGTACACAATGGAATTTTACTCAGCCATAAAGAAGAACAAAATCATGTTCTTTGCAGGGAAATGGATGCGACTGGAAAACATTATGTTAAGTGAGATTAGCCAGTCACAAAGAGTAAAGAAGCATATGTTCTCCCTAATATGCGGATGTTAGGGAGAAGATGGGGCATAGGAGGGTCTCCAGATGAAAAGGAGAGATCCTCGATAAGCAAAGAAGTTGATTTAATTGTAGTGGATGCATGGGGCAGAGGGATACCCTAAGGCACATGATGTACTTACACAATCATATCAAGGTCACTCACTGAACTGAACCTGAGGGGGAGGGAGGGGGAGGGAGCGGGTGGGAATTGGGGAAGGGGTCAAATGAGAATTGTGTGCAAATATGATGTTAACAACTTGTACTTAACAAAGATGTATGCTATGTTGCACGAATTACTACAATAAAAAATAAATTAAAAAATAAATAAATAAAATTATATATATTCAAGGTATACAATATGATGCTTGCAGGTATATATTTTGTTAAATGATTTTCTCTATCAAGGTACTTTACATAGCTATTAACAACCTCACATTGTTGTCTCAGTGTGTATGTGTGTTAAGAATACTTAAAATCTATCTTATCAAATAATCAAGTGGATAATCAACTGCAATCATCATAGTATATATTAGGACATGAGAACTTATTCATCTTATAACTGCAAGTTTGAACACTTTGACCAACATTTCCCCAATTACCTCAAACTCTAGTAACTACCTTTGTACTTTGTTTCTATGTTGGTCAAAGTTTGAACACTTTGACCAACATTTCCCCAACTACCTCAAACTCTGGTAACTACCGTTGTACTTTATTTTCTATGAAACAAATATCCATACAGTATTTGTTTTTCTGTGTTTGGCGTATTTTATTTAGTTAATGTCCTTTGAGTTCATTCATTTTATCAGAAATGACACCTGCCGTGAACTCTCTCTCTTTCTGTGTGTGTGTGTGTGTGTGTGTGTGTATGTGTGTGTGTGTAAAGTTTCCTTACCCATATATCTGTCAATGGATACTTAACTTTTTTTTTCTACCCCATACTATTACAAAAAGTGCTACAATAAACCTGGGAGTACAGATATCTCTTCAAGACAATAATTTTTAGGTCCATGGATTTGTATTCAGAGGCGGAATTGGAAGATCAGTAATTATGCTGCAAATATTTCTTTAAACTTCAAAAATACACAGCTTTTTAGCCATAATATCTATGCTACATAGAAGTGTATGAAGGCTGGTCTTGTCTGTTAATATATAATATTTTTCTCTTTAATCCTAAATTTGGTAAATGAAATGTTTTTATAATAGTTTTAAATTAATTCACATTTAGAGAATCCTCAAAATAAAGATTATTATTTTTGTTATCATTTATTTTATAAAGTGAAAGAGAAACTATTTGTATTATCTAATGCCCATACTAAGCCATCCAAATATAATTTGTTAAATAAAAGGTGACTTACGAATGTTATGATTCTGAATTTCAGGACTGAGTTTGAAAAAGGCAACATCGAGAATTAAAAAAAAAAAACCCTCTGAAAAAAAGACAAATTTTCAAGGTTAGCTTATAACTAAAAGCAATAATTATTTTAAAACTGAATGATTAGTAACACTGACAACAGTTTTTTTCAAAAATCGAGAAACTTTTAAAATGATTCATGTGACTGCCAGAAATACAGAGAGTTGTCATAAAATTTTGATAATAAGAATTTTTATGGTCTAGGTACAGAATGACTTGATCACAACAGGAATATTCATATTCAATTTTTGTTATATTCAATTTTATATATCATTTATGCAAAATTAGGAAAAATAAATAATTTAGTCCTATATATTTTCATCATGAATAAAACCCGTAATATTGAACAATTTTATTAAACATCTTAAGATCTTTCATTTCTTTTAAAATTTTATTTCCATTACTTGTAAGGTATTACTTTTATATTTCTATGTATATATCTAGATATATACAAATCATTAGCAACCAGGAAGGTGCAAATTACAACTACCCTGAGATTCCATCTAACTCCAGCTAAAATGACAGTCATCAACAACAAATGCTGGTGAGAATGTAGGGAAATAGGAACTCTTCTACATCGTTGGAGAGATTGAGCATCTTTTCATGGGTGTATCACCATTTGTATTTCTGGACTACTTAGTTCAGTTGCTTATTTCTTGATTTGGTTATTAATTTTTTAGTGTTAAGTCTTTTAAGTAATTTGTATCTTATAGACATAAGTCCTCTATGAAGAGAATAGCTTGCAAAGATCTTCCATTCTTGAGGTTCTTTTTTAGACTCAATAGTTTCCTTTGATGAGAAGAAACTTTTTATTTTAATGCATTTACATTTATTAATCCTTGTTTTAATTACTTGAGCTTTGAGGGTCTAATTGAGAAGTTTCTGCCTGTGCCTATTACTCCTACATTTCATATTGAAAAATAAAAAATACCCAGAATAGCCAAAGCAATTCTCAGAAATAAGAACCATGCAGGAGGCATTACAATTTCTGACTTCAAATTATACTATAGAGATATAGTAATAAAATAGTATGATACTGGCATAAAAATAGAAACATAGACCAATTGAACAGAATAGAAAATATAAAAACAAATCCACACACTTATAGTCAATTGATTTTCAACAATGGTTCCAGAAATATACATTGGAGGAAAGATAGCCTGTCAACAAATGATGTTTGAAAAACTGGTTATACATTTGTAGAAAAATGGAATTAAATCTCTACCTCTCACCCTGCACTAGAGTCAACTCAAGATGAATCAAAAACCTGGAAATTAGATCCAGGCCATTTTCAAATGTATAAAAACTAATTTTAGTAACCAAAATTTTGTATCAAGATTATCTGTCTAAAGATACTCTTTAATGAGAATTGTCCCCCTCTCTTTTTAAAACCATAAATGTAGAATGTTGTAGATTTGTTTTTCCAATGACTGTATAATGCCTCAGCTTGATTTAACAAAAGGATATATGGCACTTGTTTGTTAGGTAAAGATAGTTGAAGATCAAACACTCTGTTATGTCTTTTGTACTGAGATATTTGTCCAGCTTATTTCCAGGGTTGCTTATTATTACAGTACAGAATAAAGCCAGCTTTGAGTGTATATGTCCTGCACAGTAACCCTGAACTTAGAAAGGTTGCAACTTGGTTCAATGTTCTGCTTTTGCCATCTTGAAATTCTTAATATATTTTTAGCAAAGAGCTTGCATTTAAATTTTGCCTGGGCCCTGCAAATTATGTTGCAGGTTCTGAGCAGCAGATCAAGTTTATGTCTTATATAGGCTTCTATATCTCTCTTGTTTTCAGCTTCAGAAGTTATAATAATTGAATAAAAACCCATATGATAGGAGTTATTGTTTTTGTCTCATTGTCATGACTGAGGGAAATGTAGCTGAAGTGTTAATCTTCTCTCTCTCCTGTGTCTTTGTTTACACAATTCTGAATCCCACACAAATGCATATAAGGATCACTAAGAGATTTTCAGTATTTCAAACCATCAAGTGAATCTAGGATGCTCCTTATTCTTTATCTTTACTTGTCTACAGTGTAAGAATTCTTTAACCATAGGGTTCTGACATAGCTCATATCTCAAGATTTAAATATTCCAAAGAAAACCAAGAAAAGAGTGACACTCTTCCATTTCAAGCTGCATAACTTCTTTTATCCTTTGTTTTCCTTTCTTTGTTAAGCATAATTATGGAAAATAAGATTTTTTATATTTTCAAAATGATATGTTTAGAGTAGAATTAGAGTAGCTGTTAAAACAGTTTTCGATCCTTTTGTGTTCCTTCTTACATCACAGTTTTATACTCAAAGAAACAGAATTCTGTGTTATAATTTAGAGAAAACTACCTCCTTTGAATGTATGTTCTGCAAATTTGAGCTTTCACAATTAATTAAATTAAAATGTATATGTAATAATGATAATTAAAATAATATCCTATATTTGTATTCATTTCTTTTGAGCTTTTCACATACTGTATGAGCAAGATATTTCCAGATATTACAGATGATTAAATCAAGGCACAAAGAAGTGTGAATATTTGTCCCAGCATCTTGGGTTGGTCATTGTACAGAAGAGGGACCTAAAGGACAATGCCAATTAGAATACAAGAAAAAATCTTATAATAGCTCTGCTATGCTTTGAAAATGGTTATCCCCCCCCTTAACTCATATAGAAGTTCAATCTCCAAAGTCATATGATAATGGTATTAAGAGGGAAACTGTACTGTGTTGGTGTTTGGATATGAGACCTTTGAATGTGATTACATTACATTATTTATTATACTAAAGATAAAAAATGAGAAGCATCCAAGATTCACTTGATAATTTTGAAAAACTATATCTTTCCCATGAATTCTTACATGATTTCTTGTGAAGTAGAAAATGCTAGGTTTTTTTTTGTTTTTGTTTTATTTTTATGTTACAGGGTATTGAGCCCAGGGGCATTCTACCTCTGAGATACACCCCAACCCTATTTTACTTTTTATTTGAAACAAGGTCTCACTAAGTTGCTGAAAGCCTCATTAAGTTATTGAGGCTGACTTTGAATCTACGATTCTCTTGTCTCAGCCTCCCAAATACTGGGATTACTTGTGTGTTCCACCAGGCTAAGCAGAATCCAAACACCAAAGAGATATACATATGTTCTTGACATAATATGATTCAAACAAGGGTGACCCTTGTGTAATACTCTTTGGACTTCTAGACTCCTAAATTGTGAACCAATCTACTTTAAAAAATAGATTGTCTCTGATATTTTGTTATAATGATAAAAAGCTAGCACATTCCTCTTTTTTGTTTTTCTCAATAAATCTACCTACTTTTTCAAATACATTTGAGCTTATTTGTAATTTATCAAAGTATCGACTTATAATTTATCATTTGAAACAGAAGTATTGCAACATAAAAAAAAAACCAGTTTGGCAGGATCCAATCAGTATATCTAGAAATTCCCTGTTAATATTTTTAATGATTAATTGACTAAATACTGACTATGGACTCAACATAGATTACTATAATTCCATGGATATTTAAAACAAAGGGCTACTTAGGAGCTGAAGAGTGAAATATCTTCATTCTATAACCATTAAAATATAATCATATGCCCTAATAAGAGTCTGAAAACATCAGCTTGGATGTAAGTGATAGTAGAACCATGATTTTAACATTTATTTTGTTTTTATTTCATAAGTGGTTAGAACTATGGAAGTCAAAGTGTGTGTGCATGTGTGTATGTAAATGTATTTACACATGTGTCTGTGTCCTTAGCATAATTTTATCAAATTATCTCCAGTTTTAGTGGAAGAAGATGAAAGTTGAGACATAACCACATAGCCATATCTGCCTGGCCCATATACTATATTGATTATGTTTTGTGTTTATATGTGGTACTACGGATTGCACCTCACTTCTACCTTTAAACTAAACCCACAGCCCTATTTTATTGTTAATTTTGAAGTCTCACTAAATTGCTGAGAGCCTCACTAAGTTGCTGATGCTGGCTTCTAACCTGTGATCCTCCTGTCTCAGCTTCCTAAATACTGGGATTACAAGTGAATGTGACCATGCTCAGATAAAGTCACCTATCTTTGAGCAAGGTGGTGATGGTTCCCAGAAGCAAATAAAACAGAAACTGAAAATAGAACAAATGAAAGAGAATATATCAGAGCAATGTAGATATTCAAAGATATTTTTGCAAATCTAAAAAGGAGGCAAGGAAGGGGAATGAAAGATGTGAATGAGGGTATGAGACTGGAAGAGGCTGAATAAAGGTGAAAATGCCCATCAGCCATGGAAAAACACTTGGGCTGAGATGGAGAGCTACTGAGGAGATTTTTTTTGGGGGGGTAAAGGGTGGAATTTATTTCCAGTGCTGTAAACTAAGCCATGCTCAGAGCAAGTAAAAAAGTAGAGAAGCAGATTCCCATAAAAAGGTTGAAATCTGATATCTAATATTCTTTATTTTAGTTATAAAATTTTGGGCAGGAAAGAAGTGAAATATGACCTTCTCACTGTTCTCCTGTTGCGTGTGCATGTGGAGACAACAAAACTTCCCTTTAAAATATGAGTTAATTACCTGAAACCCAAAAGATTTAAGGGTGGAAAATAATTGATTCATTTACTCAACAAATATTTACTGAAGGCCTCCTCTGCCAATATTGTTCTAGGGTTCCTGTAACATAGCAGTAAATTGAATAGATAAAAATCCATGATCTCTGAGAGCTTATATTAGTACTAATTGGTTAGAATGGATGCTTAGAATGCTGCACCAGGAAAGACTCTAAACACACCTTATCTCTCCAGAAGGGACAAACCAGTTGAATAGCAGTATTGTCCATTGAATGTATGTCTTCCTGTTGACATTTCTGTGCATATATCATGTATATGTTACCCTGGGAAGAGGGTCCACCCTAGAGATATTGATTGGAATTTTTTCATGATATGGAGTGATAAAAAGTTGTGAATATATATATATATATATTTTTCTTTTTATGTTGGTACTGGGGATGGAACCCAGGGGGATTCTACTTCCAAGCTACATCCCCAACCCTATTTTTTATTCTTTATTTTGTTGTTTTTTTATTGTTAATTGGTGCGTTGTAATCATACATCTTTGTATGATAAAGGCATACATGCACACATTTATCATTTAACCCCTTCTCCAATTTCCACCCCACTCCTTTGCTCTCTCTCCTTCTCAAGTCCAGTTTAGTGATTGACTTTGATATATTTGTGAAAGTACATCATGTGCATTAGGGTGCCACTCCTTGTCCATCACCTTCAGTTAATTCAACTTCGTTGCTTATCGAGGGTTTCTCCTTTTTCATCTGGAGTCCCTCTGATGCCCCATTTTCTCCCTAACATCCACATATTAGAGAGAACATATGCTTTTTTACTCTTTGTGACTGGCTAATCTCACTTAACATAATTTCCAGTTGCATCCATTTCCCTCCAAATAACATGATTTTGTTCTTCTTTATGGATGAGTAAAATTCCATTGTGTACATATCCCATAGTTTTGTAATCCATTCATCTGTCGATGGACATCTTGGCTGTTTCCATAGTTTAACAATTGTGAATTGTTCAGCTATAAACATAGATACATATGCATTGGTCTGATAGTTTGGTTTCCATTCTTTTGGGTAGATACCCAGAAGTGGTATTGCTGGATCATATGGTAGCTTCATTCCCATTCATCTGAGGGTCCTCCATACTGTTTTCCAAAGTGGTTGCACTAATTTTCAATCCCACTGACAGTGTATTAGGGTTCCCACTTCTCCACACCCTCACCAGAATTTGTTGTTGTTCTTTTTTTTTTTTATGATTGTCATTCTGATTGGGGTTAGATGAAATCTCAAGGTAGTTTTGATTTGCATCTCTCTGATTGCTAATGATGTAGAACATTTCCTTATTCTTTATTTTGAAACAGTGCCTCACTAAGTAGCTGAGTCTGCCTGAGAACCCGGATCCTCCTGTCTCAGCCTCCCAAGTACTAGGATTAAAAGCATGAGCCACCAGGCCCCGCCTAGGTTGTGAATATTTATCTCTCATCTGTCTCCTACTTTCAAATATGTTACTTTTATCCTAGCTTCCGGAGCTGAAATAAGAGGGAATGTTTTACCTAAACAAAATATTATAAATGGCTAATACATGCAGGTGAATTAAAAAACACTAAATCCATACTAACAGATTTTGACAGAGATTCTTAGGATTATTGGTTCACTTCAACAAGAGGAAGCATTTGGAAGATTTGGAACAAGTATCATGGCCTTTGGTTAGCTCTCTGACTCGCAAAAGCACATAGCTAATTATATATTCCCACCAAATTCTTTCCAGTCAGCACTACCCCACTGGACCTCACCATATGCATGGTTACAATTGTTATGAAAACTTTGCCCTCTAGTATATCCAAAAGGGATTTTATTTTCTTGTCAGAGTATTTTGACCTATAAATTAATAATCATATCCAGGACTAAATAAGTACTTGTAAACTAGGCACTTATCTAAAGGGTTTACTTGAATTAATCCAGTCAATCACTAAAAACAACTCAATTAAAGAAAGTTTAAGTACCATTATTAACTACATTTTATAAAGAAGAAATTAAGATACAGTGTGTTTGAGTAATTTGCCCAAGTTTGCACAGTTAGCAAGCACAAGTGCCAGGATTTGATCTGGGGAAGCTCTCTTGTTTTCAGCATCTTTAGTCTAAAGCTACACACACATGCTGACTTTTTAAACTTTTAAAACATATTTACTTGCTTCAGCCTGCAATAACTCTTTTTCTTAAAAGCTTTTGCGTTAGAAAATTAAGGCTTAAATTCATATGTTATGTTAATGGTATTTGTAGGGGAAGACTTTGAGAGGCAGTTAGGATTAGATGAGGTCATGAAGGCCAGTGCCCAGGACAGCATCAGTGGTCATTTTATAGAAAGAGAGAGAGAGAGATACCTGGGCTAGCATGTTTGCTTTCTCACCATATGAAGCCTTCTGCATGTGATGCAATGCTGCAGCAAGAAGGCCCTCATCACACTTGTGCCATGTTTTTAAAGTACTCAGCCTTCAGAACTCTGAGCAAAAAAAACCTCTATTCTTTATAAATTAAGTGGTCTTATATATTTTGTTATATCAACAGGAAACAGCCTAAGACATCTACAAACCCTGCAGCTTGGTGTCAATGTTCAGCTCCCCTTGTGATTTTATAATCAAGATTCATAGTGAGGAAGCATGTGGTCTTACTGGTTTAAAGTATCAGACCTAGTAAGGTTTTTTATAGACCCTTGGGCATGTATTTGAAGAACAGGAAAATATACATGTTCAATTTGTACATTATTGTCCCATAGAGATGCAAATAGAAATCTTGCTAAAACACTCCTGACTTTCCATATTTATGAAGGTTTTTCAGTCTCCACAGTCTCTTTCATAAATAATTCTTGTCCTAATTACCTGAGCATATTGGTAATATTTTGGATATAGTCCTTTATTTTGATGACTGAGTGTATCTGCCCACAAAAGGTGGGCAACAAGGGGCTGTATTTTAAAGTGGCCTTTAAATGTCAAGACACCTGGAAAACAGGATATGTATTTTTAAATGGTTATAGACAGATTTACAATGTAAATTTTGAAAACCTTCAACATTTCTGTTGTACATATTGGCATTCTGGGCAAGTATTCATATGATCTCATGAAAAGAAAAATGGTATTGAACACTCACCTAGTCCTATCCTGCCCTGAGACAATTTTTCTATTGACCAATCAAAATATCAAGATATATAGTCTAACTGGACACAGTAGCACACACCTGTAATCCCAGTAATTTGGAAGGCTGAGACCAGAGAATAGCAGGTTCAGGACTAGGCTCAGCAACTTAGTGGGACCCTGCTTCAAAATAAAAAGTAAAATAGGGCTAAGGGTGCAGCTCAGAGGTAAAATGACTCTAGGTTCAATCCTCAGTACCTCAAACTCAAAGAAAGAAGGAAGAAAGGAAGGAAGGACGGACGGACAGTAGGAAGGAAGGAAGGAAGGAAGGAAGGAAGGAAGAAAGGAAAGAAGGAAGGGAGGGAAAGAAAAAATAAAGTGAGAAACTATATATAATCAGAAATACATTTGAAATGATAAAGAGTTTGAAGCATTACTGAACTTTGAATTATAAATAAATATTAACTCATTGAATGTTTCTCTAGAAACAACTGAGAACATAGTATTTATTGTCAAAAATATCTTAGCCAGCTCAAAGAACTTAGAAACTTTCTATATCATCAAATTATTTGCTATGATGCTTAGACTGAGTAGCATATTAGCCAAAAAGACAAACTAGCATTCCTATTGATGCTACTTAGGTTGAGGCCATATCAGCATTTGTTTTCTATGACCTATTTTTTTTCCTTTGGACTTTTATAGTGTTATAGTCAAACAGAAAGATATTGAGTAACTAAACAGCTTTCCAAAATCTTAGAAAAAAAAATCATGACTCTAGCTCCTTATTTCCTCTCTCTAGACAGCTGATGCAAGACAGTAAAGGTAGCAGTAAATTACAAACCAATCTTGGGGTACCAATAAAGGAAGCATAAAATCTGAGTACATATATAGCTCCACAAATATAACTCTGCCTTCAGATATGAAGTGATGAATCATGTGTAGAAACAGCAAGAGTTTTCTTCGATGGTTGGATGGATTTAGTCACTAAAGCAAAGCCAATGAAGAGGTTCTAAGGTTTGTATTTCATAAGCTCTTCATTGCTGAATCTTATGCAAGATGGACAACTTTTTATTATCTTCCTTTCCTTTCCCATAGATAAAAGTTAGACATAAGGGGGGCTTTTGCTATACATAATGCATTCAGGGAAGAAAATGAACCAGTAAAGATAACATTGGTATTGACCATGGTGGGGATAAGTTCTTTTGTATTATCACAACTATGATTCCATAAAGAACTTCTCAAATAAAGCAGAAACCACCATTCTCTGCACATAAAACTGTTCAAAGTATGTTATAAACTAGAAATGAAATAAATACCTTTCTCACCCTAGGTGGTTATTAATTTATTCCCTGTTATAAAACTCATTCTAACAAATGGAGCTACAGGTAAATTTTACATAATTGGGCCGTTCTCAAAATTCATATCTATAACCTGTCCTGTGACAAAACATATAAAGTCAAAACAAGATCAAATAGAGAGTTAAGAAATATAAACTGAACTAAAAATGTTTATTTATCCTAAGAACCTAAGAAGCTATCTGCATCAGTCTATCACATATATTGAACTGAATATGCTTCCACAAAAGGCTTTGTACAAGAAATTGCTTAATGCAAACTAATGCCAACATAATTTTATGCTACTTAGAATCTTGGACTATATACAGGAAACACTTATTAATACAGGAAACATTTATTATTTGCATAGTAAGAGTCCATAAAGTTGCCCAACACTGAACTAGTGAATAGGGGATTTTCTCCCATGGGAAACATGGTTTTAGGTAACTGAGAGCCTCTGATCACATTTTCACCAAATTGTCTTTACACAACTTTATTTTATGTATTTTTTTGTTAAAGGCACCATACTTAATATATTATAGATCCATTAACATTAGACTCTCAACCAAACAGCATTGGAATTCATGACTGCAGGAAGCTTATCTAACACCCATACTTTCTTCAAAAGACACATTGGAAACTTCTAGAACTTAGGAAAACTAGATAGCACTTCAGCAAATGCTTACAGGACTTTTTCAACAATGAATTAATTGACAAAATACACAGCAATACAGAAGATGTGGCACTAATGGATATTGTTAGAATAAGTGTGGAACAAGAACCCACAGCATCATATTGTTTAACCTCAGACTTTCCAGGGCAACTCAAATGTTTTGCTGCTCTGCATATGCAACTCTCCTTGAAGGACCCTAAGCGTGGTCAGTATTGATTTCAGGATATTATAAATAAAATGATATATTTTATGAATAGTGAGGTTTTATCAGTTTTTCATAAAGTAAATATCTCAAAAATACTATTAGTAATATTGCTATATTTAATCGATATGCATATATATATACATATATATCCTAAAATTAATGCACTTTTACATGCAAATGTAGTTTCAAAATAAAATCTTACTTCCTTTCATTCCATCAAAATCTTACCCTTAAGTCAGGCGTGGGGGCACACCCTTGGGAGGCAGAGACCAGAGGATCTGGGTTCACAGCCAGCCTTAGCTACTTAGTGAGGCTCTCCACAACTTAGTGAGAATCTGTTTCAGAAAAAAAGAATAAAAAATAGGATTGGAGGTGTAGCTCAGAGGTAGGTAGATTGCCCCTGGGTTCAATCTCCAGTACTGAAAAAAAATTACCCTTAAAAATAACATAAGAATTCTGGATAATACATGAATCAATCAAAGAGACAAATTGTGTTCATTTTCAGAAGAAGTGAGCATCCAAAGGTTTTCTTTACCCAGATCATGTGATAAATTAGAAACCACGATGTGATTTTTAAAGAAGCTTTTCAAAGCTATTATGTTCTGTATCATAGCCTAAGGATATGCTTTTGATGGGACATTCTAAATACATATTTAAGTCATGAAAGAGGCACGACTTTTTCAAGTCAATAAAACAGTCTCTACCATCTTATGCACCAAATTACCAATAAAGGACACAAAGAAAATGAACAAGTTAAATCAAAATGAGTATACTCTCAATTGAGAATTTAAAGTGACAGAATGCTACTACTGTTTTTAAGGGGGGATGACAAGCTAACGTTCTACTGAGAATGGAAGGCATTGATAGTTAAGCATCTTTAATATGTATGAAGCCCTCAAGATTTGGTTGGAAAATAACCATTACATGAATTCAGTCATGATATTTAGTTTTTGTGCATAATCTATAGTCACTTAAGGGAGAAAGAGTCATAGTATAAAAACAAACAATGTGGCAAGAACAAATTCTAGGGAGCATAAACAACAAGATTAAACCCAACTAAAGTGTATTTTTTATAGATGATATTAGCCTGACATTAAATTTAATTTGCATTAAATAATAAATTATACTTCTTAAACACCACAATTTCTTTATTGCTTATATCAATCTTAGCAATAAATAGTGTTATATGAAGGAAACATCTTAACAGTGAAGATTAATTTCCTTATTGGAAAACATTGTTTAAAAGAAACAACAAGCCAGTTGTCACAGTAAGCTAGCAAACAGAAGGCATAAGATGCAAAAATGATATGATCTGAAGGCTGCATGTGAGACAGGATCTCACATTACAAAAAACATTTTCTGAACTATTATAACTGAGCTTCAAATTTCACCTTTAGAAATTCAGTAGTATTTCAATATATCATTGGTCTCCAAAAATTATTCATTAAACTATGAAGAATCTTAGGTAGTATCTACACAGAAGGCATAACAAACTAAGAACATGTCAGGGAAATGGAGTGTCAGTGCCTGAAAGAAATGAGGTGACAATGTGTGGACCTTTAAACTTTTTCTAGAGTTGTCTCAGGATGCTGTTGAGGCAATTTTCAAATGCATATTATATATAGACAGAGGGAAATTAACTGTATTATATAATCAATATTAAGTAAGAATATGCTAGGAAGAAAGGAGAAAAATATCCACATGAATTTTCAAATTAAATTTCCAGAAAAATAAACATACAGTACATTGTATACATGGCGTATATTTTCATGCATATTTTAATGTCTTAGAGGGTTTTCCTTCTCTTCTAATAACTTAAGTGGAAGCCGTATGGTGGGGAAAAGGCATCCTTTTTAACAAATGGGGCTTGTAAAACTAGATATCAATGTATAGGAGACTGAAATTACATCCCTAGCTCTTACCCTGCACAACAGTCAACTCAAAATGGATCAAAGACCTAGAAATTAGATCAAAAACTGTGCAATTACTAGAAGAAATCATAGGATCAATTCTCAAATAGGCACTGGTAGAAATTTCCTCAATAAGACTTTCAGAGCTCAAAAAATAAACCTGAGAATCAGTAAATGGTATGGGATCACATTAGTAGCTTCTGTGCAACAAAGGAAACAATTAAGAGCCTAAAGAGAGCCAACAAAATGGGAGAAAATTTTTGCCAGGAACTCCTCTGATAGAGGACTAATGTCTAGAATATATGAAAAACTAGAAAAACTCAATATATAAACAAGCACTCTAATAAAAAAGGGCAATAGAAAGTAATAGATACTTCTCACAAGAAGAAATACAATTGAGCAATAAATGTATGAAAAAAATGTGAGGATCACTAGCAATCAGGGAAATGAAATTCAAAACAACATAGAGATTCCACTTAACTCCAGTTAGAAAGAAAATCATTAGGAATACAAATAATAACAAATGCTGTCCAGAATATGGGTAAAAAGGAACTTTTATACACTGTGGTGAGTGGAATTGTTAATTTGTACAGCCATTATTGATACCAGTTTGGAGATTTCACAAAAGAATAGGAATGAAACCACCACATGACCCAGCTATACCACTTGTTGGTATCCTTTCTAAAGAGCTAAAGTTAGAATATTATAGTGATACATGCATATTCATATTTATATCAGCACAATTCACAATAGCCAAATTGCTGAACCAATCTAGGCATTCATCCACAGATGAACGTATAAAGAAAATGTGGTATATACACTCAATCAAATGTGTTCAGCTATAAGGAAGAACAAAATGATGTTCCTTGCAGGAAAATGAATGAAACTGAAGAATGGTATGCTGAGAATAGCCAGTCTCAGAAAGTCAATGTTAGCATTTTTCTCACTTATGGAAGACAGAAAGAACATAGAAAACATAATGAACTTTAAATAATGCAATGATTGGTAGAGTAGTTACAGGCGTTGGGTTAAGAGTTAGGGAGTAGAAGTGGGACTACTGGGGAAGGAAACAGTTCACATAGTACTACAGCAGTATGTGAAGGTATTATTACCAACGTCACTAACACTGGAGGAAGAGAAGCAGTGTGTGTGTGGGGGGGGGGAGGGTAGATTGTGGAGGAAAATACACAAACAGCTTTGTGAATGTATGTTTTTAACAAATTGAAACTCATTATGATGTATGATTGCAATGCTCTAATAAAATAAATAAAACAAAGAAAAACAAACATTATGAGAGCAGAAATGATAAAGCTACTTTCTTAGATTTATAAGACATATAATTTTTATTTTATTTATTTATTTATTCTTTTTTTTTTTTTTTTTTTTTTTTTGGTGGTGGTATAGGGACTGAGTCCCAGGGCATTCTACCTCTGAGCTATACCTCCAGCCCTGTTTTATTTTATTTTATTTTATTTTGGAACAGGGTCTTGCTAGGCTGATGAGTCTCACTACCTGCTGTGGCTGTCTTCCAACCTGTCTCAATTTCCCAAGTATGTGCACCACCATGCCCAGCTACCTAGAGTTTTTAAATCTATATGACTCAAGTAAAGGAAATTGTGTTAATTTAAAAAATATATATCTTATCAAATATTCTTTGCCACTAATTACTACTCTATGCAAACTAGCTTTATCTGTAGTAGGAATATTCTTATAGGCAGTGAAGGTATTGCTTTAAAGCATATACTATCTCATTTGAGTATCATAATTCACCAGTGTCACTAGTTGGGCATATGTTCTCATTCAATAGAGTCTCTAAGTGATCATCTGCTTTGCCTAACTTCAGTGAATTCTTAAGTAAAATAAAAACAAAAATCAGGTCTTGCAGATCTGTTGCTTTTCTTTAGAACCATCAGATTATCTCCTTTAGATAGTCTTACTAATATAGACTCCTCTCTCTCTCTCTCTCTCTCTCTCTCTCTCTCTCTCTCTCTCTCTCTCTCTCTCTCTCTCTCCTCCCCTCCCTCTCCCCTAGGTAGCAAGAACTGAAACAGAGGGCATTCTAGGCCATACTCCTAGGCCTATTTTATTTTATTTTTTTTTTAATTTTGCAGGTCTTGTTAAATTGCTGAGACTAGCCTTAAAACAGTGATCCTCCTGTCTTAGCCTCCCAAGACCTGGGATTATAGGTGTGTTCCACTACAACCGTCTCCATCTCTTCCTAAAATACCCTTTACTAACTCTTATTGTGTCCCAAACCATCTGAGCTCCAACCTCATTTCCTATTCCAGTGATGAATCAATCAATATGAAGCAAAAATTAATCGAAAAAATTAGTACAAATCTCTTACCTTCACATCAGTCGTACCCTTCTTGGTATGTATCCACCTGAGTCACAGAAAATAATATACAGAATGAAAGGATAATTTCTACAAATAAAAGATTGCTACAACTGGAGAAGAAAAGTTATACTTTTGTACTCGCTCTGCAAATGGACTTATTTTTATAGTCTTTAAATTTTTAAAAAATCTATATTCTATTTAACTAGTTATTTAAAAGTCCATTAGACAAATTGAGGGAATCAAAATTGCTCAGGCCACTGAAGTTGGAATCAAGGCATTCATCAAGTGTCACCAAACTAAAACGTTTACAATAGGCTTGGATTTAGTTTTGGTGTGGTCTGATCTATATCCCTGGTTATTTGGAATGGATTCTGAAAAGTCTCCAGTCCTGTGCTTGTCCAAATAATTACTTTTAAATTCCTGAGAGGATTATGATATATCTTTTCCACAATATCTTTTTGAACAATTGCATATATATTTATTTAATTGAATCTTTCCTTTGTCAATAATAAAGTTTGCTAGTTGGATCCTATTTCAGGAATGAAAGATGGAGAGGTGCATGCCAGTAACATTTACAATGTAGTAAGCTTGTGCTACATGCCAGTCTTCTTTCCTTAAGAAGCTATATCTGGAGCATGCAAGAAACTTAAACTTTGGATTGATTCAGGGTTGCTGTATACATTCAAGACAAGTTGATTATCTTAAGAAAAAAAAAACTGCGGTTATTAAAAGGGTATTAGTGCTGTGACATTTCTTATTGTCAAAGGTTAATGTATGCAGACATGCATACAAACATACACACACACACACACTCACATGCGTAAAAACACAGAAATGCATGCACGTATACTTGGATAATGAATTACTATAAGCACCTTGCCACATGACTATATCTCAGTATTTAAAAAGTAAATTAAAAATGTTAACTTTATTTTGAATAGGAACATTTGCATACACAGCTATTTATATCCCCTCTGTTATTTCTAGAATTATGCCTATTTTTGTTCATTGTTTTATATAACTCTACTCTGCATGGATAAATATTCACTATTTGTAATTGTTCTAACTGGAAAATTAAAAAAAAAAACATCAAGAATAAAACTATCATCCATTAACATCAGGTTTTCCTCAAGTTGTTTTATTCTTTATTTTGAAACCGAGTCTCACTAAGTTGAGGAGTGCCTCACTAGGTAGCTGAGGCTGGCCTCGAACCCGAATCCTCCGGTCTCAGCCTCCCGAATGCTGGGATTACAAGCGTGCGCCACCATGCCCGGCCCTCAAGTTGTTTTATTTGTGTATAAGGTAGGTTTAATTACTAAATGGTAAATTTATTTTGGTTGAACTGCTTCCTTTTTCTCTTTCCCTGGATCCATCATGACACTGAGACAGTACTAGACACAGATTAAATACTGAAAGAAAACTTCATAGAAATACACAAGAACAATAATAACAAGCAATTCTCAGATCTTAAATTTCTCCCTCTCTTTTCTCTTAGTTTGTACTTTGGTCTGAAAATCGAATCTGTATTTCTTTCTAATATTTGAGCTGGACATAATATTTCAGTGGAAAATAAAGTACTTGTTTTGTTTTGTTGGATTCTCTTTCATACTAGGGATTGAACCCAGGATTGAACTCTGCATTCTACCTCCAAACTACAACCCTATTCCTTTATTTATTTATTTTTTTCTTTTTTTTTGAAACAAGATCTTGCCAGGTTGTCAAGAGTCTTGCTTTCTTACTGAGAATATCCTTGAACTTGTGTTTCCCTTATCTCAACTTTCCAAGTATTGGGATTATGGGTGAGTGCCATCAAGGCCTGATGAAAACCAAATACTTATTGTCTTTTGTGGTTTAAGTCAGAACATTGCAATACTATTCAGAATAGAACTGTTCCACATAAACCACTAAGGAAGCTGAACATAGTGGCACAGTGGCACATGCCTGTAATCCCAGTGACTTGTGAGCCTGAGGTAGGATGATCACAAATTTAAGCTGGCCTCAGCAATTTAGCAAGAGCCTGTCTCATAATAAAAAATAAATAAATAAAAGAACTGGAGATGTAGCTCAGTGGTAGAGTGCCCCTGAGTTCCATTCTTAGTACCACAACAAAAAATAAATTAAATAAAAATAAACCACTGATGAAAAATAGCTCTTAGACTAAGTATCCATAATTAGTTGAGACCTGACTAGCCCTTGGGAGAATGAAATGATATCCTTTCCAGTTTTGAAGAGAGTTACTAGTGGATTCTTACAGTATGCATTGAAATAGAGTCAAGGAACAATGAAAGGGTAAATATTTCTTAATGTTGTTGGAGTCATGACTGCCATTCCTCATAGAGGATCTGAGAGACTAAAGGTCTTTACAATGTCATGAGATAGCGAGAGCCAATCAAGTGAAAAGTGTATTATCTATCAGGCATTCTGCTGTTGGATATCATCCTAAGACCTGCCAATATTTCTAGCCCTAGTCTATTTTTTCAAAAGGGCAGCAAGTGGTCCTGAATATATACTGATGAGAAATATGTGAGTTGACATTTTAAAATTCAGGCAGAAGAGCAGTGCTATCATCTTAAATGATACTCAACATCTACAGGGCTTCTGCTAAATGCCAGTGTAATGATACTTCTCAAACCTAAGAGTCGACGTAAGGAAAAGCCACCAAAATATTTGAAAAACACTAACTTATGTCGGAAGATCTGTGAATCTGTGAGTTGGGTATTTATTATCAGTCTCCTTTTGACCTTATTTAGAAGCCCTCATAACGCTTTTATTGGCATATCTATTGAACTTGACTTTCTATTGACTAATACACAAGCCCTCATTTTTAGAAAATAAGGGGAATAAAAAATCAGAACACTATTTCAACATTATCTGATAATTATTCAGTATCATTACAAAAATATTTCATATACATTTTAAGGTGGCATCAGATTTAACAATCCAACATATTTCTAGCGTCTTCATTTTACAAAGGAGGAAACTAATATTTTAATACAGACCTTAACTGAGGTAATCTAGTGACCTATAAAGGCAAGGCAATTCTTTGATTCATGTGGGAGACCTCTTTAATATTGTTCAGTTGTTCATTTATTAGTAAAAATTGCCCTAAGAAAGGAGCAAAGTATATCTCCAAAATGAGAGATGTTAAAATTGCTTTTCATCTTCTTGTCTGTCCATAAGAATGATTCCATTGAAAGCAATTCAAATTCATAAAGTCAACATCAAGGCTTAGCCTGAAAGAGGAGAGCACTAACAGAATATTTTCAGAAGACATACTAAACTGTTCACATTTCATAAGGACAGCAGCTGCTGATAGTATCTCCAACTCTGAAAGCAACCTGGGCTCACCAATGTTTTCTGCACATGCAAAGGTAATAGAATTGGCAGAATTTCTGAGCATCTTTCAAATTCTTTATGAGAGTAAACATTTTAAAATAGCAGACAACTATTTTAAGCAGTAATTTATCAGAGAAAATAACTAAGTATAACTTATTCCCCAAACTACATCTTCCCCATCAAACAAATCAAATATACCACACAGAACTTGATTGTACTACATTTCCCAGACATCTTAAACTTATATTCAAGGCAATCTGATAACATGCTTCAAATCTAAGGACCACAGTCAGATTAATATCATTCTGGGGATTATCTTCATCCCCACAAATATTGTTTTAAAAAATGACACTATTAAGCAAATATTATATAATGTAGACATTACTCTAGTAACAAGATTAAATTTTCTAGAATTCATAAACATTACTCATTAGCAATGGGAATAGCAAACTGAATTTATTTGGTTTTGGGGGGCTTTTTGGATAATATTATGTTCAGAGAAATGAGTGTTAAGATATATACTTCAGTTAATTTCAGCTGGATAAATTTGCATGCAAAAATTAATAACAAATTTCCATTAACACTATTGGACTATGCACTATACAACAAATAGTAATATGTGGCACATAGTAGGAAAAATAATATAACATTATAGATATTTTCTCAACATTTATCATGATTTTAATTATTTGAGTATTATCTTCTATACAAAACATCATGCTATGTCCTTGAAACTTCACAACTATGTTTTCAGTAGTAATAAGTAGAGTTGAACACCTGATGTTTATATAATTTCTGGCTAGTGGATAGTGGTAAAAGTGAAATAACTAAGGGTAAAGCAAAAGAGAAACACAAAAACCCTTCTTCTTCCAAGTCCCTAGACAAAGGATCACCCATTTCCCCTATGCCACAACTTCCCAATGTCTCATATTGTCATTAGCAACTTGGTAAAAATCTTTCGAGCTTTTTCCTATGTTCACAATTTTCTTCCTCTACTTCTTTTTAAAAAAGTAACTTAATATTCAAAGATAAGATCAATATTAAGAAAATTTAATGTAATAATTTAGTAAAGTCAGTGACATTAAATTAGCTTTTCCAGTATGACTGCTTCCTAATAATAATTGAATAACTTGGATATTGTTTGTGTGTGTTTGTGTATCTGTGTATATATATATATATATATATATATATATATATATATATATATGTGTGTATAGATATATATAGGGGCATTTTACCTCAGTGCTACATTCGCAGGCCTTTTTATTTTATTATTATTATTTACTTTGAAACAAGGTCTCACAATGTTGCATGTTGCTAAGGCTGGCCTCAAACCTGTGATCCTCTTGTTTCAGCCTCCCAAGTACTAGGATCACAAGTGCAGGCCACTGTACATGGCTGGATATCATTTTTTTTTGTACTGAGGATGGAAGGAACCCAGGGGCATTCTACCTACAAGCTACACCCCAAGCCCTATTTTTTATTCTTTATTTTGAAACAGGATCTCACATAGTTGCAGAGGGCTTCACTAAGTAGCTGAGACTGGCTGAGAACCTGCGATCCTACTGTCTCATCCTCCCAAGTACTGGGATTACAAGCATGCACCACCACGCCCAGCTGGATATCATAATTTAATGGGAGTATCTGTCAATTCAGGAATCCCATGTTCAGCTTCACTGTTTAATTATCCATGAATTATATACCCAGACACTTTAGTTTTTCTGTGGATAATCCAGAGGAACTGGCTGTTGATACAAGAGGAAACTAACTAGTGGCACAAGGCAGGTTTTATTTGAACTAAAAACAAAAAAAGGGATTATAAGTATTGCTATTTAATTTCAATTTTTAAAGATATACATATCTGAATTATTTGAAAAACAAAACCAGTATATCTGGAAACACTAATCTTGAATTATAACATGGAAAAAACACATTTGGATGTGTGCTTTGGACTTGCCTTTCCTGTATCTATGCCATCAATTTCTCTACAGTCTGTCTTATTTCCTTCATCTTATTTACTACCTATGTCTTGCAGTTTTATAACTTTATTACCTCAGCTTTAAATAGGACTGGTAAGATTTCAAGAGTTGATTTTCAGGCTTACAGGATAGAAAAAGTTTTGTGACAAAACAATTAACTAATTACGAATCTCTTTGACTTAACTTTGAGCAAATATATCGTAGACATTATTGTGCAAAAAATACCAATTTCTTGGCAAATATGTTCTATTAGACACAGAAAATACAAATACTCATTATACACCTTCCAAAGAATTCAGTAATATGTATCCAAAGAAGTACTCCAAAGGCCTGGTCTTTTTAAATTGGATGATTTCACTTAATAGTTAATGTTATTTAGACACTATATTTTAAAATTTATTTTAGGAGAACATATATTTCTCATACTATTTCTATCTTTGCAAAGTATAATTCAGAAAAACACTTATATTTTCATATAATCATTTACTTAATAGCATATGTATATACTTAAATTATAGTTATTAAGAAGCTCAGAAGAAATTTACGTTGGAACAGAGATTACTTCCAAAATATTCCTGTACATGAAGTGGTATATTTCTTGTTTAAATAGGTACATATTGTTTCAATCAGCATTCTCACTATTGTGACCCAGAAAAATATGAACACACAACTTAAAGAAAGGACAATTTATTTGCTCACAGTTCTGGAGCTTTCTGGGGTTCAGTCCATGTCAAGTTGGGTACATCTGGGGAGCTCACTGTAAGGAAAGAGAGAAAAGAGAGAGAGAGAGAGAGAGAGAGAGAGAGAGAGAGAGAGAGAAGAAAGAGAGAGAGAGAGAGAGAGAGAGAGAGAGAGAGAGAGAGAGAGAAAGAGCATAATTCAACCGTAATACATATGTATAGAAAATAATACTGCATCCTTTAACTATGTAAATACTGTGAGAAGCTGAAAAGATATAGTTGTTGTATAAAGTAAATGCCCCAGAACTTTCTAATTCTTTCTCATGTAATTATTCAACTTAATATTGCCATGATCTGAATTTATATTTTGAAACCTCTAACCCCAAGGTGATGATGTTAAGAGGAGAGGCCTTTGAGAGGTGATTAGATTATGAGAGAACTCTTCTGAATGAGATTAATACAACCTTCACAAGAGAAGTTTCAGAGCTGGGCATGGTGGTGCATGCCTGAAATACCAGTACTTGGGATGCTGAGACAGGAGGATTGGAGGTTCAATGACAGCCTCAGAAACATAGTGAAACTCTCAATAACCTAGCAAGTCCCTGTTTATAAACAAAAAATGTAGGGTTTGGATGTAGCTGAGAGGAAGAATGTCACTGGGCTCAATTGCTGGTGCCAAAAAAATGAAAAAAGAAAGAGGAAGGAGAGAGGGTTCAGGGAGCTCCCTGCTCCTGTCTGCAATGTAAGGGAGCAGATAGAAGACTCATGAAGAAGGAAACCTCCCCAGACAACAAAGCCACTGTTATTGCTCCTGGATTTTCTAGCTTCCACAAATGCAGAAAAATAAATTTCTGTTGTTGATAAATTTTCCAATTTAAGATACTACAGCAGCCCAGATAGATATTCAGATGTTTAAAAAGTCATGAGATACTACTAAAATTTTATTATGATTTTCCCATGAATAAAATTTCACCAATTCAAACACTTTCTTGATATGATACATTTCTAAAAATAAATGTTGTAAGCCGGGCGTGGTGGCGCACGCTTGTAATCCCAGTATTTGGGAGGCTGAGACCGGAGGATCCGGGTTCGCGGCCAGCCTCAGCTACCTAGAGAGGCACTCCGCAACTTAGTGAGACTCGGTTTCAAAATAAAGAATAAAAAATAGGGCTGGGGGTATAGCTTGGAGGTAGAATGCCTCTGAGTTCAATCCCCAGTACTGCAAAAAAAAAAAAGTTGTAAAATATATGAAAAAATCAGAACTATGAAATGTCAAGAGATATGGATAAGCATTGAAAATCTACCCATTTAATGCTTCTCCTGTTCCTGTCCCATTACTAAAAGTTCAGGAATGGAGCACAAAAGCCAAGTGAGGCAAATGAAACATCTTGAAATCTATATTTTAATAGATTTCTAAATATACAGAATTACCCTTAAAATACTTATGATGACATTATTGCATCAAATATATTTCCATTTTGTAATATGATTTTAGGACTCTGTTAGAAATAAGAATAATCAGCCGGGCGTGGTGGCGCACGCTTGTAATCCCAGCATTCGGGAGGCTGAGACCGGAGGATCCGGGTTCGAGGCCAGCCTCAGCTACCTAGTGAGGCACTCCGAAACTTAGTGAGACTCGGTTTCAAAATAAAGAATAAAAAAAATAGGGCTGGGGATATAGCTCGAAGGTAGAATGCCCCTGAGTTCAATCCCCAGTACCGCAAAAAAAAAAAAAAAAAAAAAGAAATAAGAATAATCTAGGGAACTGTGATGAGATCATTTTAATCAGATTACAGGCAACACATCCTTTAATGACAATTAATAATGGTTAATACAATGTGATAATATACTTCATTTTTCTGTGTAATGTACTCTATTGCTTCACCAAACTGAATTTGACATTGCTTTATTCACCTGAGTTATATGCATATGATAATTCTTTAGCAAGCTTGAGTCAAATATTACCTTTCATGGAATTTTGTGAAAGTAATATAGACATTTTGAGTAAGAAGATTGGAAAAGCAATTATCTGTGTTAATCTGTTAAGTACATGACAAAAATGAATTAAGAAATAATAGGCATTTTCTTTTCCTGTGCTGGTGATTGAACCTAGGATCTTGCATATGCTAGGCAAGTACTCTACCACTGACCTACATATCCAACCCAGTAATAAGCATTTACATGAAAACTAGTGGATAAATTTGTTCCTCCATATCCATAGAATTAGGAGATTTAAAATAGCCTTGTGTTTTAACACTGTTGTTGCAAACTATGCCTCCTTGATTTTGGCATGTCTTTAGGAAATCCCACTCTGCTATTCAAATCAAGTTTCACTACTTCTAACTTGTATGAAAATGGAAAAATACAAGGTAATTTTCCACATAATGAAATAAAGGAGAAATAGAGATATAAAATTGGGACATTATTCATTTAAAATTTACCTTTACTAAGGATGTGTGAAAAAGCCTGGTAAACCTATATTTTAGTAGGATAGGTAGATAGAAATGGGACTAGATTATGAGAAAAATCATCTGATAATTTATCTTACCTTAGTCTACTACAATATTCTTATGCTGCTATTAGCACTCAGGTTATTATAAACTAATATTTGAGGTTTTTTTTGTTTTAAATAGTTTTTAACTGAACTCATGTCCAGTCACATTTTATACCAGTTCATTTCATATCCTAATGCCAGATTCAATGTCCTGAACTCCCTTCTTGGTCCAAGACTGGTTTATCAGTGTAATTTCCTCCCTTCTTGGTCCAAGACTGGTTTATCAGTGTAATTTCCATAGTATTTAAGGTAATATCCCCTACAACATAAATGTTTAGTAAATATTTATCAAGTTAGCATATGGTCTTTTTAAGCTCTTAATTTATTTAAGAAACTATGGCATTAGTCATAATAAGTATCTTCTCATGGTTTATATTATGAAAATGTCTGTTGTCCTAGATATGTCATAAAACATGACTTTTGCTTTCCAAGTTCAAAGAACCATTTTCAGTATATTCACAGTTAATTAATTAGCTTTACTAATCAGAATAAATAAATATTTTCAAATAAGAAATATACCTTCTTTCTTTCAAGAGAATATATCAAAACTGAAAGAATCACAAGTACCAGGTAAGGGATGTTAATGTTATCTTCATTATACTTAAGGAGTTATTTATCTTTCCTAGTACCTTTGATAGCCTTGTGTTATGCTAAACATCTATCCTTACATGTAAGAGTAAGTAGATTATAATAATTAACACAAAATATAAAACTATAACCTTTAAAAACATATTTAATCAATAGAGAAATTAATAAACAACTTTTTTTCCTACATAAAATTCATATGAGAAATTGTCAGCTTTCAAATATGACTGATGCTGTCAATATTTACCAAACATGCAAATAAAGAAAGTCATTGTTGAAGCATCCTGTAAAGAACTCACTGACATTCTTATAATGGCTAATACTGTGATGGACTTTTAAAACCCAAAACTTGGGAAAGAATCAATCTTCTCTTTGAAAGTTTCCAAGGCAATACTCAGAAAATATCCCTTTGCTCTTCCCTGAGACCCAACAGACATGTACCTCATGTACCTTGGTTTACTATTTAATAATCTATTTTCAGAACATATTGTAAGTCATATGATGTGTTCAGTATCATTTTAATTCATTAAATGATGTGTAAAATATATTAGAAGGTATTACATATAATTATAAATTAATAAAAACGTGCAACACATAGTAAACAATATTTAGTTAAAAGCTAAATGGATTCCAAAGATAAATTATTCTGAAACTGTTCAAAAACAAATTTCTGGAATAGTTCTGTGCATCTGACTGGTCAAATTCTATGAAAGGCCTATTATAACTATTCATAGTGTGCCTTTTACAACATGTGTATTTTTTTTTGAGTGAAAGTGTGTTTTCGATAGCTACTCAAAGATAATTTTAAGGGACATAGAGAAGAATAAATGCTTTTATTATCATACAACTTTTTCTACTTAGATTTTAAAGTTACAGGAATTCTGGTTTTAGTTTTCAGACTTTAAAGTACTTGAAAGTCAACACTCTTGTACATAACAGAATTGAGGTTGAAGTAAAAACTCTTATCTGGAAATCTTGAGAGAAAGGAATGTACACAGAGAAAAATAACTTTATAGAAGCATTTAAAAGATAATGTAAAAGAATTTCTGGAGGCTGAGTGAGGACCAACCTTTGAGTAAGAAATCCCTAGGAACAGCAGTCTGAGGGAAGATTCCACACTATAGTTGTGCTTACTTTCAGAAACTCTAGCAGGACCTCACAGTGAAGATTTGATAAAGATCTCCTCTTGGCTTTGGCTACAAACTTTCACATAAGGAAAAATATAGGCAACAGAGAATAACGGTTCTGAAAAATTGGGAAATTCTGTTGCCAGAGAAAGGAGTAAGGGCCTGGGAGAGAAAGCTACAGCACCTAAGAATACTGTGAAGATCAAAACCCCACTGAAACACTGAGATTGAATTAGAGAATTCTACAATGCTCCCTGTTTCAGTCAACATTCTCACTGCTGTGACCCAATAAGTCTGATCTCACAAAACTTGGAGGAAAGAAGATTTATTTGCTCACAGTTATGGAGATTTCAGAGTACTATTAACATCAAACCAGGTCTGTGGAGCTCAGAGTATGGTGGAGTGAAGAAGAGTGAGAGATCAAGGCTTTTCTCTCACATAATGGAGGCCAGAAATAAGAGAAAGAACAAGGAGAGGAAGGACCTTTAATCTCCAAGACCGCATTTTCAGGAATCCCTCCTTAGCAACTAAACCCCACTTCCAATATTGCTGCCTTGTTCCTGTGAAGGCTAGAGGGATATTATTAATCTGAACCATTGCACTCCCCAACAGTCTCAGGTTACTCCTAAGCCCCAGGGGGACTCCTGTTGTGGTCTACAACTGAAGAGCTTCAAGGCATAGATTCTCTAAGTACTCAAGAAAGCCTAAAGTCAGGAAAAGAGACATTTAGAAGAACATTAAAAGAATTTGAAACCGCAGGCACCTATAGCTACAGCAAAAATTTAACATAGCCAAACTCCTAGCCAGATTGAAATGAATCCTTGCATTATCAGTCTACCCAACTCAGTTTCTGTTACCCAATATAATACATCAGGCATTCAAGTGAAAAGTAAGACACATAAAAAGGTAAGAAAAACAATCTGAAGAGATAACATGTCAATAAAAACATATTCATATATTGAAAGGAATTTTGGAACTAGAAGACAAGTAATTTAAAATAATTGTGATAAATATGTTAAGTCATAATAGAAAGTATATATAACATATAAGAAGAAATAGATAATTTAAGAAAAAATGGTGATTTTATGAGTTTGAAAAGGATAGATGAATCAAAGAATGTAATGGGGCCAAGAAAAGAATCAGTGAGCTTAAAGTCTGGGCAATAGAAACATTCCAAGCCAAAATGTAAAAATAATAACATTTTATACATAATCTCTTCCAGAAACAGAAGATGAAAAACATTTCCTCTCCAAATTTTGAGGCTGGTTTTTCAAAACCAGTGAACCAGGTAAGGGTAGTAAGATTAAAAAAAAATACAGAAAATTTCTAGGCTAATATTTCTCATTAACTTATTTACAAAAATTCTCAACAAATTATGAACAAAATCTAAAATGTGTAAAAATATAATTATACAACAAGATAAAGTGTGATTTATTACATATATGTAAGAATGATTCAACATTTAAAAATAAATCAATGTAATCTATCACGAGAAGAACCATATTAGTTAACAAAGAAGCAGGGTTTAGCGAATCTAATAACATTATAAAAATCTTCAAAACTAAAAATTAAGAGGAAGTTCCAAAACTTGAACAAAATCCACAAAAAAAAACTGTGACTAATATCATATATATTGGTGAAAGACTGAATGACTTTTTCCTCAGACTGAGAACAAGGTTATAATGTCTATTCTCATCAACCTTATTCTACACAGTAATGAAAACTCTAACTATTGAAATAATGCAAGAAAAAGGATTTCAATAGTTAGAAAAATATAAGAAAGTACAAAATGAAATGAAACCACCTCTATTTATAGATGTCATGACTTTCTACAAAGAATATTAAGAAAAACAACTGTGTCTTTACAGTAATCAATATATGGAAACAATTGAAATGTCTGTCGTTGTGTAAAGAAAATGTGTAGCTTGGGCTATATTTCAGTGGTAAAGCACTTGTCTAGCACATATGAGGTGGTGGGTTTGATACCAACATTACATACAAAACAAAAAGTACTACATATAAACAAAGGAATATTATTACTCCTTAAAATAAGGAAATACTGCCATCTGGATGACAAGAAAAATGAAAAAAATGAGTAAATCTAGAGAATATTTTGTGAAGTGAAATAAGTCAAACACAAAAATACAAATACATGATCTCTTATATGCGAGTCTCCTATCTCATAGAAACAAAGAGTAGAAGGTATTTACTGGGGCTTGTAAATGAAATTTTTAATGCTGCAATGAACATGGAAGTGTCACATACTGATTATTATATTGATTTCACATCCTTTAGGTATATACCCAATAGTAAGATTGTTGAATTACATGCTAATTGTACTTTTCTTTAATTTTTGAGGAATTTTCACACTGTTTTCTTTATAATTGCTATATTTATGATGTCTCATGTTTTCAACTTTCTTGACATTTAGTGAAATTGAACACTTTTTTTCATACCTATAGCCATTTTTTTTTTGCATGTGTGATACTAGGGATTGAACTTGGGGGCATTCAACCTCAAAAGTACAGCCTCAATCCCTTTTTGTTTTATTTGAGTTTTTGAAACTGGGTCTTGGTAAGTTGCTGAGAACCTTGTCATGTTACTGAGGTTGGTCTTGAATGTCTCAGTCATATGCCAAGTTTTTAATCTTTTTTTTTTTTTTGCTGTTATTTTATTTTGTTTATTTTTTACTATTGAGTGTCTTAAGTTCCTTATATATATTAGATATTAACTTCTTATCAGATATATGATCAATAAATATATTCCATTCTGTAAATTTTCTTTAATGTGTTCATTGTTTCCTTTGTTATGCAGAAGCTTTTTAGATTGACTATATTTATCCAGTTTTGTTTGTTGTTGTTATTTGTGCTTGTGTGATCGTATCCAAAAATAACTTTTTCCCTTTGTTTTCTTCTCATAAGTCCAGAGTTTCAGTTCTCGTGCTTAAATATTTCATTAAATTTAAGTTGATTTTTGTGTATGGTATAAGATAAAAAATTCAACTTTATTCTTCTTTATATTTTATATAGTTTTTTCTAGTACCATTTACCTTTGCCTTTTTTGTGGTTTTGATATCTTGTCAAAAGTCAATGGCTTTACCAGCTTGTACCTAACAAAAATGTATGATTATAAGGTGTCAATTTATTTTTTTAATTTATTTATTTTTAATTGGTGCATTGTAATTATACATCTTTGTTAGGTTCAAGCTGGTAAAGGTAACGGCATATATGCACACATTTCTCATTTAACCCTTCCCCAATTCCCACCCCACTCCCTCCTCCTCCCTCCTTCTCATGTTCAGTTTAGTGATTGACTTTGATGTGTTCATGAAAGTACATCATGCTCATTAGGGTGTTCCCCCTCCCCCATCACCTTCTGTTAAGTCAAATTCTTTGCTCACCTAAGGATTCTCCATCTTCATCTGGAGTCCCTATTATGTCCCATTTTCTCCCTAGCTTATTAGGGAGAGCATACGATTTTTTACTTTTTTGACTGACTAATCTCACTTAACATAATGTTTTCCAGTTGCATCCATTTCCCTACAAATAACATGATTTTGTTCTTCTTTATGGCTGAGTAAAATTCCATCTTGTACATATCCCATAGTTTTGTAATCCATTCATCTGTTGATGGACATCTTGGCTGTTTCCATAGTTTGGCAATTGTAAATTGTGCAGTTATAAACATAGGTACACATGCATTGGTCTGATAGTTTGGTTTCCATTCTTTTGGGTAGATACCACAAAGTGGTATTGCTGGATCATATGATAGGTTCATTCCCATTCGTCTGAGGATCCTCCATACTGTTTTCCAAAGTGGTTGCACTAATTTGCAATCCCACCAACAGTGTATTAGGGTTCCCACTTCTATACATCCTCACCAGCATTTGTTGTTGTTTGTGTTCTTGATGATTGCCATTCTGATTGGGGTTAGGTGAAATCTCAAGGTAGTTTTGATTTGCATCTCTCTGATTGCTAATGATGTGGAACATTTCCTCATACATTTATTGGCCATTTGTATTTCTTATTTTTCCATCTTCTAAGGTCTTCATTACATCAATTTAAAACAAACAAACAAACAAAAAGAAAAAACCTCAATGGACCATAGGTATGTTTAATTTCTTTCTAGGCCCTCTGTTCTCTTACTGGTCTATGAATATTTTATTATGTCAGTATATTATTCTATTACTGCAAGTTTGTGGCAGATTTGGAAACCAGTTAGTATAATATCTTTGATTGTGACTTTTGTTGTGTTGTTGTTCAAGATCATTTTGACTATTTGGAATCTTTTGTGGTTCCATATATCATTTTGAACAGTTTTTTCTATTTTTGTGAAAATGTTGTTGGTATTAAGTTAGGCATTATATTGAATCTGTGGATTATTTAAGTTATATGGACATTTTATTGACATTAAATTTTTCAATACACTAACATAGGGTATATCTCCATTTATTTGTGTATATTCAATTTCTTTTACAGTTTACAATGCCTTATAGTTTTCAGTGGACAAATCTATTACCTTGTTTAAATTTACTCCTAATTATTTATTATTATTAATGTAAATAGTATAATTTAATTTCTTTTTCAGATAATTAATTGTTGGTGTACAGAAATATTTTTATTTGTATTTGTTGACTATGTGATATAAATTTGCTGAATTAATTCATTATTACTAAGAGTTTTTTGGTAAAGTCTTTAGGTTTTTTAAATTTACATTTCATTTGAAAACAGAGACAATTTAAACTCTTTCATTCTGACATGGTTGTCTTTTGTGTCTTTCCTGCCTAATTAATCATGCTAGGATGTTCACTATTGTTAAATAAACAAAGTATCAAGAGTGTTATCCTTGGTTGTGGTTTAAGAGAATAAACTTTCATCACTGAATATGGTATTACTTATGGTCTTGTAAACGGCTTTTACTGTGTTGAGGCACATTTCTTCTAAAATTATGTAGCTGAGAATTTTTACCATGAAATGATGTTACATTTTGTCAAATGCCTTCTATTGCATCTATTGAGGTAATCATATGGATTCCATCCTTCCTTCTGTTAAGGTGATGTCACATTTATTATTTTGTGTATGTTGAAACATTCTTATATACTTGGGATAAATCTCACTTCATCACCTTAAACAGACCAAATATCATCAGTGAGAGACTGAAACAGCAATAAAGAGGCTTCAAAAATAGAAAAATCCAGGACCAAATGGATTTCTAGCTGAATTTCTTGATATGTAGATGTAGATATGAGTTTTAATTTAGAATGTAAAATATTTAGCCAATTTTAATTGGATAATAAATTGACTCATTGAAGAAAAGCCTGTATCTAATATTTGTCTCTGTATTGTTGTAAATACCTGGGGAATAATAGAATTCAAATATATTGATTTGGTGCACCTGTAAATTTGCTAATATTTTACTCTGATTCATGGACGGAACATAGAATCATAGCCATTGCTTTTCTAGCCAGGCTTTTAAAAAGTTAAAAAGCATTACACAGAAGTACAATTTTTCCAAACAATCCCTGAAATTGTTCTTTGCCAAGGGTCTGATTTCACAGGAAATACCTAAGTAAGGAGTTATTTTTGGTTAAAAAAAAAAAAAAAAAAGCAACGCATTATCACAACTTAGTGCTTCTCAGTCTCCGGAGCAGGAGATATTAGTTCTAAAAAAAATAGGCTAATTGGGATGAAACCCCCCCTATTAGTGGTGTGAAATGTCAAAACTAAAAAGTTAAGATGTGAAACAACATTTATATGAAGATGAAACTTGAATTGATAAACTAAATTTATAGATTTATTCTTTACTTATTTTTGCATGGTAAATTCTTATCAATATTGAATTACACAGAGTATTGTACTTAATGTGACTATTAGATTATTCTTGTGTCCATCAGATAAACCTGGTTAGAATGTTGATTTTCTGATGTGAATTTAATATTTGTTTCTCTCACTAACATTTTCCTAAGTGGCTTTTTAAATGGTAATGCATTTAAAATATCTTATTATGAGTTACTTTCTGAATCATAAGGAAAATTTTAATTGTAGATAAATACATGAATATGCTATAATGAAATTCACTATTCTATATAATTATAATGCATCAATAAAAATAAATATACTTTTGAAGATCTTCATAAAAAGAAAGTTATATTTAATAAACATATAAATATTTATCTATCATGGTGAGTTTAAGATTCCCATTTTTCATGACAAAAATTATCATCATCATCATCATAATCACTATCTGCAGCAGCAGCAACAATAGCATCATAATATCATCATCATCAACATTGCTATTCAAAGTATAGTCTTTGGCTAGCAATATCAATGACACATGGAAGCTTTTGTAAAATTATTCATTTCAATTTTTGCCCCAGACTTCTGAATTCTAACAAACTCTCCAGATAATTTGCATTTACATTAAATTTTGAGAAGACTTCATTATCATCATCATTCTTCAGTTCGGTAGATTAGAGCTTCTGTGTGCTATTAAAATGTGGTAAGTTTGCTCAATTTTATTTAATTTTTAATCCAACATATCAGTGGCATGCACTAAGAAGAGGAAAACTAATGTGTATCACTTATAATATGGCTCTGTAATAATAAATATCAATTTTGTCACTTCTCTACAAACAGGTATTACTCATGCTCTGGACTGCTGCTTCTCCAGTTTAGGGCACACACAACATGTTAAGCTTATTAGAAGAAGATTTTGGGTCAGGAGGTCATAAATAGGCTTCAGATTTTCCTGCCTTCTTTGTGTTTTGGTGGATTCAATGCAAACAACTTGATATCTATTATAAGTTTTTTCATTGCCTAATAGCATTGTTTCCCGGGGTTCAATGTTAGCTTCCATTACACAGAGGCTTGCATTTAGTCTTGTATTAATACAATCAGGTTTGGCAAGAGGCAATCATGTTAAACTCATGTGGAACCTGCATCTCTGCTATCATTGGTCCTTCACATATGGTCCATTGAGAAAATATCTGCATGTCTAGAAAAAAAGACTGTCATTACATAATTAATGATCTATATGTGGATATTAATGCAATTTGCATAGAATATAATAACTTATCTCTCCCCATCAATTTGTTAATTCTCAAATTATGAAAGTTTCAAATTCCATTATTGCATGATGAATTACTGACAAATAATTATGCAGCTATATTACTGGCTTTTTAAAAAGTCATAAAAATCAGAAACAAATATATTGCTTGAAGTTCTGTTTACTGAGATAATTTTCTTTACGTTTGCCTGTGAGGGCTATATCTGAAAATTGCTATACTATTTTGATAGTCTACTTCTATCTGGCATTTATAGATTGGTCAATGTCATGTGTTAGTCAAAATTATGACCCTCAGAGATTCACACCTTCTAATCCCAAAAACCTTATAATAGCTTCTGCTATATGATGTATTAGTACATGTGGGCAACTACAGCAAAGCACTAGTCATGTATTTCATAACAATATTACACTCAATGAGGGACTACATACATGACAGTAGTTTAAGTTTATATTGTCTAGAGACCTCCTTGTTTAGGTATACTCTATTATGTTTGCACAACAACTTTTGCCTAACAACACATTTTTCAGAATATATCCCTATGCCAGCCTGGTGTGGTGGTGCACCCTGTAATCCGAGTACTTGGGAGGCTGAGACAGGCAGATCGCAGGTTCCAGGCCAGCTTCAGCAACTTAGTAAGGTCCTCAGGAACTTAGTGAGAGGGTGTCACAAAATAAAAATGTAAAATAGGACTGGGGATGTAGCTCAGAGGTATAATGTCCCTGAGTTCAATCCCAAATCCAAAAATAAATAAATAAATACATAAATAAATAAGTAAATAAATAAATAGAAAAAGAAGAAAGAAAGAAAGAAAGAAAATTTCCCTTTACCATACACTATATGGTTTAAATATCAAATACTTATTTATCACAGTCTGGAGAATAGAGAGACCCAAATCAAGGAGCCAACACATTTGGGGTCTAATGAGCCATAGATTTCTGGTTCATAGAAGGTCATCTTATTTATGAGTCCTCACATGGCAGAAAGGAGGCCAGAGAACTCTCTATTTTTATTAAGTATGATAAGTCAATTCATGAGACCTCCAGATTTGTGATACTTTCCTTCAAAAGCCTTACCTATGAGTACCATTGAATTTGGAGTTATTATTTCAAAATATGAAGTTTGGGGGAAAACAAATATTCAACCCACTCTACGTGTCATAGAATAATTAATGTAATAGGTACAATTAAATTTTTTAAACAATTGACCTTCAGATGAAAAGAGTATCTTGGATTATCCAGATAGGTCTAATATACTGACAATGGTCCTTATAAGAAACAGAGTGAGGCAAGATGTTCTCAGTCAGAGAAAATTTTGAAGATACCATGATGTTCTTTTGACTTTGAAGATGGAGAAATGTACCGCAAGTTAAGAATGTAGGAGGCCTCTATCATCTGGAAAAGTTGAAAAAAAAATTTTATTTAGAAATTACAGAATAAATGTGGTTCTGTTAGTATCTTGATTTCAGTCCAGTGTTGATCACTTTGAATTTCTCCACAACTATTAAATTAAAAATAAATCTATGTTGTGTAAGGTCACTAAGAAATAAGAACCCAATACATACACAGTATCTTACATTTTATTAATCTGCCAACTTGTCATGGAGAGTTTCCCATGAAGATAAAAGAATCAACTGAAGAAGGAGTGATGAAGGGCAAAAATAGCTATTGTGAAAACAGGAGAAACTTGCCTATATAATTTATTTAAGATTTCAAAAATATCAGGCTTAATATCAAATAGACAACAGCCTTTTTATGATGTGTCATTATTCTTTTCACTGAAATGAATGACTTTGTAGGTTATAAGATATTTGGTTGATTAAAAAATCAGGTACCAATGTCTTCTTGGTATTTCATATTTAATATTTAATTTCTACCACCAATATCAAGAAAAAAATATTGTCAGATAATCATATTAAATTGCAAATTAAAACACAAATTTGCCTCAATACCCCAAAATATTCTGCTGAGAATTTTTTATTAAGTCTTTCAAGAGCTCTATTACAACAAGCTAGCTGCAATTTCGATAAACCATAAGGAAAGAGAGAGAGATAGAAAGAAAGAGAAACTACCATATACCATTTTGTATCTTTGAAGTCCAGCATTTCTTCCTATTATCTTGGAATCTGAATAATCAATTTAGTTTTCCTCATTTTTGAGAAAGAACTAGGAATTAGTGGGTAGATTAGATAGATATGGGGGTCTCATAATATGCTTTTTTATATTCCTATATATTACTATTAGATACTGAAAGATTGCACAAGCTGTTTACAAAGCCCATGTACTTTTATATATTTTATTTATTCATATAAATATTGCTTTTTATATCTAAATATATGTATATATCATATACTTTTATATATTTTTGCTTCTATTAATTTGTCCGTCATCATACCTCTTTTGCATGGTAACCAATACAGTGAAATATTTCAGAGGACACAATAGGACAACAATAACATCACAGATATATCCACGTGAAATTTAATTACTTGGTCATCACTTGAAATATTCATGAACAAATCTCAATTTCTGCTTTTTAATTGGTACCAATATGATGAAAACAAAAATACATTTTTCCCAGCATTTTAAATATTTCTTCAATTGGTATAATATATTAAATAATTAAAAATAAGGTAGGTATTTTAGAGCTGGTAGCAAGTTTTATCAGAGAATTAATGAAAGTACTCATTGGAGAAAATTGACTAAGTTGAAAAAGTAAGTAAAATTTCATAAACTACTTTATGTAAATAATCTCCTGAGATGCATTTCAGAGTTGAAAAAGAGTAAGCAGAGCTTTGAAATGACACGGTATGTTTTTAAATGGTAGGGAAATTGATAAATTACATGTTACAAGTGCATGAATATAATTTTAAAAGTTCATGTACTTCCTTGAAACTAGATTCCTATTGCTTTAACACTATGATTTCTGTGTCTAATTTTCAGTGGCTACACTTAAGAACAAGACTACACTTAAACATTTACCATGTCATTAAAAAAGTCTTAAAAATTATAAATTGCATTTGTTATAAACTATTGAATAAGTGACTAGCAATGAATCATTGTATTTTCTCTTATTTTAAACAAATTATAACCATATCAAAAGCTTCAAAGATCATGTTCTTATTTTCAAAGAGTTAAGCCAACCGATCTCCAACAACTATTTGTTTCACATCATGGCCCTCTTTAGTCTGAATGTTATTTGGTTAACTTAGTTCAAATCACAGCCTCATTGAGTTCTTTAAAATATGAATGCATCCAGATATCAAAAAAATTCTGAAAATCTTCCTTGACTAGAAAAAAAAAAATCAGTAACCATAATTCGAGTAAAGACTCAGCAGCCTTTACACTCAAGAGTAAAACATTTTATTCAAGAGAAAACAAATAGTATAACAAGTGGGAAGTACAGGGTTATAGTATAAATAATAGTAGAATTCACTAAAAAACACAAAAAGGATCAATGATAACTCTTTTGTTTAGGGAGAAAATATAACAAAATGAAGGTATAATATCAAATTTTAAACATAACCCAAAGGGAACAACTAAGAGATGTATCTGGAACTTTCTTGCTTTTCCATATGTGAGACTTTGCTGACAGCAAGGCTGGATATAAAGAGATTATACTTCAGCTAAGCTAAGAAACTAGACTCAACTCTCCTTAAAGTTAACAGATACAGATAAATACAATAATGGAGAGAGGCTTAGTATCAAAGCAGACATTCAAGTCGCTGATGAGCATATAAAAATATATGCAACATTTGTAATTTTAGGAATGTTAAACATAACCATGAGACACCACTTTACTCCTACCAATAAGGAGTAATGAGAAAGAAAATATGAAAATATTGAGAGAAGCTTTTAAAAATCAGATATGCAGATATATAATGTATATAAATGATTCAATATATAAAATCACTTAGAAATATATATATATATAATAGCTATATATAATAGCTTTATAAAAACTTGAGAAAAATTTGTTATAAAGTTAAACATATGCAAACATCCAGCTAGTTTCTTCTCTTAGGAGTATATTAGTACTAAATACATTAATACTAAATATATTAAATACACTTGTATATTTGGTAGATAGGGCAGTATTAAAAAATACTACAGTGTGGGTGACTTAAAGAACAGAAATCTATTTTGTCATACTTCTGGAGGATAGAATTTTAAGATCAAGACTTTTTCTGAGAGATATGAGGTAGGATCTGCTCCAGGCCTCCCTCTGTGGCATGTAGATGGCCATATCCTTCCCCTGTATTCACAGTATCTTCCATTATTCTCTGTCTATATCCATATTTCCTTTTCTAATGAGATCAATATCCGTATCGGATTAGGGTCTGCCCCTTTGACCTCATTTTAACTTAATTACTTCTGTAAAGACTCTATCCAAACAGGATTACACCCTGAAATACTGGAGGTTAGGACTTCAACACATACATTTTGGGTGGAAAGATATGTTTCAACCTATACAAAATATTCAGCCAAAAAATGCCAGCATGTTCGTTGAAAATCCAGAACAGTAGTATTTATGATACTACTGTTAATAATGTCTTCAAAAATGTGAACTGCCAAATTAACATAACAAATAGAATGAGTAAAAATGTTGATATACTTACACTATGAGGAAATAAGTTGAGCAATCAGGAAATATGGTGGTTCTCAAACAAAACATAAGGAAGCAAATTAAAGGACCATATACTTTATGATTTTATTTATGCAAAATATAAGAATATGATAATTTATAATATTAGAGTAAGAAATAATCCTTTAAAAATTTCTTAGACTAAGGCATTACCCTTGAAAAGAGATAGAATTGTTATGAAAGGAGCAATAAGGGACCCCTAACCTTTTCTCTTTTTGTGTTGATTTATCTCAGGTGTTATGTTGTAGTGAAAGAAAACTGACTAAACTGCTTAAGAAACTTGCCCATTATCGGATATATTTTATACTATAATAACATTTTTTAAATATTAATTATTTCTACTACCTGAGTGAAACCACAGATACTGATATTTTTCATAATAGAAATACTATTTTGAACTATTTCAGTGGAGGTAAAGTGATGATTCAATAAGATTCAAAATTAAAAACTTTATGAGGCATTTTTGTTCCAGCTCTGGCCTCTTACTAGCTTTTTGACCTTGAAAATTATATTCTTTCATTGAACGGTAGATTTATTCCCTTTAAATTGATGATTTCAGGTTTTCTCTTTTGAAGTTCTCTTCAAACTTTAGATTTCTATACTCTTATTAATTGATGTGCAGAAATATTGAAATTGGAGTAAAAAAAAAAACCTGTTTAAACTTCTGATTAAAGGAAAGATCTATTTTACAATGATGAAAGTAACATTATAGTTCCAGGTTTAATATAATAAAAATAGTAGGATTAAGTGTAGTTAGTATGTTAGTAATTTTGACAAACTGATTGAACATGTTTCTGGAGGCATATTATATATAAAAATAATTAATATGACAATGTTTTTGAAATACCCACTTATTGATAATATTGAAACTCAGAACATATTTTATTTTTACTTATATACACTATTTTGTGATAGGAAGTCTTAAAAATATTACTTTTTCATAGGAAAGAATGAAAATGTTAATTAAATATGTCTCAGATTTATGATAAAGACTAGATAAACAGAAAAGTATGCAGGGAGTTGTCAAATATTATCATTAGCACTTAGAAAGTATGAAGAGATAAGATAGCCTCAGAAAGTGCAGCTCTGAATGCATTCTCTCATAGAGAAAACAAAAAGCAAAAGATACTTTGGATAAATGTGGCAAGAGACTAGTAGAACAGTGTAAGGGGATTGGGGAAGGGTGGTGGAGAGAGGAAAAGGGAAGATTGAGGAAGAAAACAGTTTAAATTATGCTGTGTGCATGTATGCTGTATGTTTTTATCACATTGAACCTCACTATGGTGTATAATTGCAATGTGCTACTAAAGGTATCAAAAAAGAGGGGGGATTGGGGTAATTTTTGAAGCCAGACATCCATACAGTTTGATTAACTAAAAAAAAATGAGTTCTTAGTGTATGAGGGTAAGAAATCAGAATATTTGTAACCCTTTAAATTTGAAGGAAAGAAAACAGAAAGTATATCACATATGCAGGCCAATTTCAGAGTCTTCCACATGTGCATGCTGAGTGATTTCTTTAAGCTAGCAAGAACTAGAAAATTGTGACTCATGGGTGGCCTATTGCATGGCAAAACTCAAAATGAAATAGCTATATTGAGCTTTTTGCTTTCAATACCATGAAGTAATATTTTACATTGAGAAGTGCTATAAAAGTAATACCTATGTCAAAAAACAGAAAAATGTAATAGGAAGAAAGATGAACTGAAGTCGCCCCTAAGCAGCAGTTGCTTGATATTGCTGCATTTGCTTTCCAGAAATATTCATAGAATATAGCTGATGTTGGATCCATCAAGATTATTGTTTTTGAAGACAAGTGGAAAGAGAAAGAATGTGGAATATAACAAATAGCTTTCTGTTTCTAAATGCAAGCACAGGTTTAAGTGTTTTACACTTCCTTTGAATGGTCATGCAGTAACCTTTTCAAACTTGATGACAAACAACCTCAGAGTGGGATAATAATATTGCCATGTGGAAAATACCCAAACACTTAAAAACAAAACCTAGTTCACATATTTCAATTCTCAACATTTCTTAATCCCTTTTTAACTTCAGTTTACTTTCATATGTAAAAACAGTTTTAAAAAAGGGAAATTAGCGATGTAAATTCCTGTAATGGCTTAAAAAACTAAAGTATTAATAGATTTGAGAGGAAGAGAAGGTCTTATAGTGGTACAAATGTAAATATTTTAAGAGTAAACTTTCTCTTGTTCTAACCTTGAAGCACCATTTGTCCTTGGACAGGTCACTTTATTTTTCTTCTATGATTTTAACACTATTCAATTAGCTCAGTAGCACTAATAACCAACCTAGGAATGATATGAAGAATAAATATTTAATTCTATGGGTCACCAGAAAAATATGTGGTTTAAATAGCCATCATATAGTGGGGAAATTTTGTAATCATTTCAACTCACACCAATTCAAATTTTACATCTACAGCATATTAGGATCTTAAGCCTACTCAGTATTTCTTTTAAAGATCAATAAAAAATAAATATTGTTAGTGACTTTTATTTTCTCTTAGTATCTGTAGTCATGGTTATTAACAGTAGTTTTTACTAGCAAAAGGATACAAACCCATTCTTTATACTCTGAGTTGATTATTCCCAGTGCTCAGTTTTATGACTTAAATACTGGTATATCATTGTTTTAGCAATACCCTATATTATCCAAATACTCCTTAGTTCATGTCCTGTGTTGGTTATAATGCTGGAATGGGTGGTGGCCCGTAGCACAGATTCACTCTCAACTGCTGCAGCATACTGCATCAACTCAGAGTCAAAAGTAGTTGTTTGATTAGAATGTAGAAAAACATGAAAGACATTTCAAAAGGCATTGAAAATGAATATTTACTCATATATGAATTTTTTGTCTCCCTTTTTCAATTAACAAATATTCCTAAAAACCTGCAATGTACCAGTTCTCTCTAGTTTGGGTGCTTAGGATACATCATTAAACATATTAGACAAGTTTTCTTCCCATTCACTCTTATTTCTTAGTGAAAGAAGACCTCAAATAAATAACAGAATAAGGTGATCATATACCTCCTGATGATAAATGTTAAGTGAAAATAAAGTGGGGAAGAGAAAGGGAGGAGGCTAAGATAGAAAATCAAGGCAGCATGGTCAAAGCAGCACTGGTGACGAGGTTGTCTTCTGAGAAAACTTGATGTAAACCAAGATGTCAGCAATTCAGTATTCCGAGACAAAAGTTTTCTCATAAAAGGCAATTACCAAAACATAACCAATGTGTTCAAGATAAGGCAAACACATGAATGCAGTTGGAGGAGTGGGGGGACAGGAGAGGTCACACAGGTAACTGAGGTCAGTCCATTAAGGATCCAGTAAGGAATGATACGGACATCAACATTTATTCTTAGGAGAACAGGAAGCCATTGGTCTTTGACCATTGTTTTTGTGGGAATTAAATTAATATGGAAGCAATGTAACAATATATGCTAGAAATGATAGTAGGTTGGTACAGATGATACTAATAGAGATGATGAAAAGGGATATGTTTCTTGATACACTACAGATAAAATAACTTCCTGATTTAATGGATATGATTCATGAGAAAAAGAGAGTTTCAAAAATTACTCTAAGGCTTTATCCTGAGTAACTGGAAGGACAGGGGAGATATCAGGAGAGGCAGAGAAATCTAGTCTTGGAGCAATCCTGGGTTAGAGGTTTTGAAATTCCTATGAGTTTTTATGAGTAGGGTTAATCTGAAAAAAAAACAAACAAATAAAAAACAAAAACAAAAATAAACCCTAACCATCGTGAAACATCATGAGACTGAAGACTAATACCATGGCACAAATATATTTACTTTATATTTATTTTCATACAAGTAATCTTAGAGCAAAGAAAAAAAGAGTTAAAATATTGAAGAGAGATAAAGGGCAATAAAGATGGATAAATTTGAGGACACTCTACAATGATGTTTTTAGGGAAACAAAGGCAAACCTGCACTTGCCAATAATGACAACACTGCATATATTTTTAAACCATTTTAAGTCTGGAAAATGATCAGAAAATAAATTGGTTACAACTCTCCTATAACAAAGAAAATACTGTTTTGGAACACTGTTTTCCAAATTCATTTGTGGAACTCAAAATTTCTGAGAAATCAGTGTGCAAAGATGGAATCAGTCAACATATAACTTTACTTTAGTTCTTTTTCAATTATTAGCATTCTTTAAATAAATTTATGAAAAAGATATTGTTGCCTTTCATTGAATGTGAAGACAACTTTTATAGAGCAAGATTTCTCATTTTCATCCTCTACACAAGAGTCAACTCAAGGTGGATCAAAGACCTGGAAGGCTAGAAACCTTGCAGCTACTTGAAGAAGGCATAGGGTCAACACTTGAACATACAGGCACAGGTAAAAACTTTCTCAACAAGGCCCCCAAAGCACAAGCAACTCAAAGGAAGATCATTACATGGGATTGCATTAAACTGAAGAGCTTCTGTGCAGCAAAAGAAACTATCAAGAACCTCAACAGAGAGCCCTCAAAGTGGGAGAAAATTATTGCCAGCTACTCTTCTGATAGAGGTCTAATATCTAGGATATGCAGAGAATTCAAGAAAATCACAGCTAAGAAAACAAATAACCCAATTTATCCCTCTATTAGAAATGCAAATTTACTTTTTTTTTCAGTGCTATCACAGATTTTGAATTTGAAATAAGAAGAGTAGTGATGGTAAGCAGAAATAAGTGCACAAGTGTGAAATATTTATGATTATATTTTCCAATGTTTCTTCATGATGAATGACCAAAATCTAGCAATAATTATTTATTTGCTCTTAGAAAGGAACATATAAATATTGTAAAAGTTATTGCATTTATTTATTTAATATCTAAATTTAGAATTTTCTAAAAAAGAGCTTTGAAGAAGTTCTTATAAATATATGTAATTCTTTCTAGGAAACACCTTTTTCATAAAAATGTGAATAATATACATTTATCTAATTGCTTCACATACATGTACTTCATAATCTATGACATAACTTTTAATTTAAGAGTTTTTCAAGGAAAACAATTATGTTTTTATTAGAAAAACTATTTTAATTGAAAACAGCATAAGTAAAAGCATTACTAAGCATTAGGCTTTCTAATTATATCACTCTCATTCATAGCATTTCTCTTGTACAATTTGAAACAGAAAAGCAAAGGATTTTTTAATGGATTAACTTCATGAAATGTTATTTACACTTGTATGTTCAGGCTAGACAATTTTAGATATTTTTTCATTCAAATGAAATATTAAGAAATTATCAAAAGTTTCAATTGACTTTTATATGAACACACATTTTTAACTTAGTTCAACTAAGATTTAATTCAGCCACAATAGAATTGTTCCCTTTGAAATATCTTACTATCACCCTAAAGTATTTATTTATAAATTCCAATCATCTTGTTCTTTCTAAAAGCAGTAATAATAACAATAGCTAACCATCTTGTTAATGTCAACTGTTTGCCTGTTATATATTAGCTATTTCGACAGCAACTGTTTTTCTCTGAAGAATTTTTTATTCTTTAATGAAAACTTGCCTACTGAAAATCTTCATGTCTAGAATATCTAATGACTGTAAAATCTGCAATTATTTAAATTTCATTAATATTGTAGATTGCAATTTAATGTATGGTTTAAGATTTTAAGACTCTCAGAAACAATTTACTTAGCAATTGTGAACAAGATATTTGTAATTATATTCTATAAGAACATTGTACAAGTTATTAAGTAAAAATGAAAGTGTTTTATAGGAGAAGGCAGGGTACTCCTTGGTGAGTTTTCCACTTTATATTACGAAATGTGCCTATGTTGTTTATACCAGAAAATACCCATATTATATAATATAATAAAATGTCATGATTGTTTTAACTATCATTTAAACTTAATATACATTTGTTTTCATTTAACATATTATAATATTTCAAATTTAATAAAATTTATTTCGATAGTATAATTATATAAAAAAATTTATTTTACGTAAAAGTAATGCATTAATTGTCATCAGAACCTATTTGTGTGCAATTTTCTTTTCACTTGTGTTGGAGATAGTATGAATAATTAATGCTTAAACATAGAATAATGATATTCACCATTAAATAATAGAAGTTACTATTAACTGGAGAACAATGAGGAATTCAGAAGTCTTTCCATTGGAGGTAATACTGAAGAGAGAGTTGAATAATGTGCAGGATCAGATAAGACTAATCCACCTTAACATTCACTGAGGGCCAGGTATTAGAGAGTATTGGAGAGTTTGGAGAGTATTGGAGAGTAATGGAGAATATTGGAGAGTTTGGACTTTATTATGGTATGCCACAAAGACCTGTAGGATTCTTTTTTTTTTTTTTTTTTTTTGCGGTACTGGGGGTGGAACCCAGGGGCATTCTACCTCTGAGCTATACCTCCAGCCCTATTTTTTATTCTTTATTTTGAAACCGGGTCTCACTAAGTTGCAGAATGCCTCACTAGGTAGCTGAGGCTGGCCGCGAACCCGAATCCTCCGGTCTCAGCCTCCCAAATGCTGGGATTACAAGCGTGCGCCACCACGCCCGGCTCATAAGGGTATAATACTATATAAAACTTTTAAAATGTTAATTCTGGGATTATAAAAATAAGAAAGGAATTCAATGACAACTAAACCTAGAAGGATAATAAAACAGTCGGATAGTAAATCATTGGTTCAAAAGAAGATATGACTATTTTATGGATCTCTCTCTCTCTCTCTCTTTCTCTCTCTCTCTCTCTCTCTCTCTCTATATATATATATATATATATATATATATATATATCAGATATAGAGATTTTAGAAAAGCATATAAAAGAATAAGGTATAAAATATAAATATGTAACAAAAAGCCAACTAGTTTACCTGATTGTTTGCTTTTCTCCTCCTCCTCCTCCTCCTCCTCCTCCTCCTCCTCCTCCTCCTCCTCCTCTTCTTCTTCTTCTTCTTCTTCTTCTTCTTCTTCTTCTTCTTCTTCTTCTTCTACCCCTGAGTTGCAATTACTCTAGGGCCTCTTCTGCCTGTTGCAATTTTGCCTTTGGGGGGTTTCAGGTGTTGACTTCTAGGATCCATTTGTTACTTCTGTTATGGGGATTCATCTCAGAGGTGTGAGTAAAACTATTTGTACCCTTTTCATTTTTAAGCCTTGATGTGCTACGTGTTGAGATATTTCTTCTATCAGCTGAGGTGAGTTTATCTTTGGTGTCTGGCAGTCCTTTCTTGTGGTTCACCTTTCTAATCAAATCTCTGCAGTAGGGATTTAGAGATGTCCGCTGGTATATACAAGGGCAGGTTGTGTTGTGTTCAGTGGTGAAGGTTGGGTGAGGAGGGAGGAGTTGTAGTCATGGGTGCAAAAATAGGGTAAAGTTGAAGATCTATTCAAGTGGAATAAGGATTTGAGTATGTTAAGGTGTTATATGGTAGAGATTAGAGATAGTGGCTGTCAGGAGATTCTAGTAGTCAATGTAAAGTGTTTAGGTGTACTGGTATAAAATGGTCTTGATATAAGACAGAGAAAAAAGGAAAGAGGAAGAAAGAAAGAAAAGTGTTGAAGAGAAGAATATAGATAGGAGAGAAGGGGGGGGATAACCAAACCACCAACCAACCAAACAAACATAAATAAATAAATAAATAAATAAATAAATAAATAAATAAATAAATAAATAAAGCAAGGCAATATAAAACAAAAACAGTGTAAAAAAATAAGTCCTGCAAGCCGGGCGTGGTGGCGCATGCTTGTAATCCCAGCATTTGGGAGGCTGAGACCGGAGGATCCGGGTTCGTTCGCGGCCAGCCTCAGTTACCTAGTGAGGCACTCCACAACTTAGTGAGACTCGGTTTCAAAATAAAGAATAAAAAATAGGGCTGGGGGTGTAGCTCAGAGGTAGAGTGCCCCTGAGTTCAATCCCCAGTACTGCAAAAAAATAAATAAATAAATCCTTGTTTTTCGAGGGCTTTGAGCTGTGTCATTAGGTTATTTATAAAAAACATGAACAACAACACCTGCTGGCGAGGGTGTGGAGAAGTGGGAACCCTAATACATTGTTGGTGGGATTGCAAACTTGTGCAACCACTGTGGAAAACAGTATGGAGGATCCTCAGACGAATGGGAGTGAACCTACCATATGACCCAGCAATACCACTACTGGGTATATACCCACCAGAATGGAAACCAAATT